>JABMCL010000152.1:1055000-1062500 GCA_018857735.1 Alviniconcha marisindica
CTATATATACACAAAAAATATAAAGTACATGTGCCATAGAGAAGCTGAAAATTTAAAAGAAAAAAATTTAAACTACCAAACCCTTTAATTTCCCCCTCCCACCCCACCCCCCCAACACCCCCAACACAACACAACACAACACACACCACAACACACACACACACCACACCACACCCACACACACCACACCCACACACACACACACCACCACAACACACACAACACCCACACAAACACACACACACACAAAATACACACACACACACCACCAAACACACACCACACACTCACACACACAACACACACACACCAACAACACACACACACAACACACACCCCCTCCCCCCCACCACAACAACACACACACACACACACACAAAACCCACACCACACACACCCCCCCCCCCCACACACACAAATCACACACACAACACACACACACACCACACACACCACACACACACACACACACACAAAAACACACACACACCAACACACACACACACACACACAAACGCGCGCCGCGGGGGCGGGCGCCACACACACGGGGCCGCCGCCGAACACACCCAAATACACAAACACCAAAAAACTAAACAAAACACCACCACACCCCACCCACCCCCCCACACACACACAACACAACACACAACACACACCACCACACACACACCACAAAAACCCCACACCACACACACCACACACACACACACAAACAAAACCCACACACACCACACACACACTCCCCCCCCACACCAACAACACACACACACAACACACCCACACACACCATCCACTCCAAACCCAACCAACACACAACCCACAAAAAACAAACACACAACCCACAAACCACCCAAAACCACAAAAAAACTCGACCATTGTCTCAACCACTAAGAAGTGTGGAGACATTACTCTGAGGTTGAGTTTTAGAGGAAGAAGAAAAGAAGATGCGATCATGGTGATCTGCTCATATTCACTGATGCTCTGCTGACAGATGGTGATCTGCCCATATTCACTGATGGTTTGATGACATGGTGATCTGCTCATATTCACTGATGGTTTGCTGACACATGGTGATCTGCTCCTATTCACTGATGCTTTGCTCACAGATGGTGATCTGCTCATATTCACTGATGCTTTCCCAACAGATGGTGATCTGCTCTATTCACTGATGTTTCCCAACAGAGGGTGATCTGCTCATATTCACTGATGCTTTCCCAACAGATGGTGTTTGCTCATATTCACTGATGCTTTCCCAAAGATGGTGATCGCTCATATTATGATTTTTGCACAATGGGATCTGCCATATTCACGAGGGTTTGGGGAAAAATGGTGATCTGCTCATATTCACTGATGGTTTGCTGACAGATGGTGATCTGCTCCTATTCACTGATGCTTTGCTGACAGATGGTGATCTGCTCCTATTCACTGATGCTTTGCACACAGATGGTGATCGCTCATATTCACTGATTTTGCTGACAGATGGTGATCTGCTCTATTCACTATGCTTTCCCAACAGATGGTGATTGCTCAAATTCACTGATGTTTTGACACAGATGGTGATCGCTCATATTCATGATTTTCCACAGATGGTGATCTGCTCTATTCACTGAGCTTTGACACAGATGGTGATTGCTCATATTCACTGATGCTTTGCACACAGATGGTGATCTGCTCATATTCACTGATGCTTTGCACACAGATGGTGATTTGCTCATATTCACTGATGCTTTGCTGACAGATGGTGATCTGCTCATATTCACTGATGCTTTGCTCACAGATGGTGATCTGCTCATATTCACTGATGCTTTCCCAACAGATGGTGATCTGCTCATATTCACTGATGCTTTCCCAGATGGTGATCTCCTTTTTTTCAGGGACTTTTGACCCACTGTGACTGTCATATTCACTGATGTTTTTGCACACAAGGGGACGATATTCCTGAGTTTTGACACAGATGGTGATCTGCTCATATTCACTGATGCTTGCTCACAGGTGGTGATCTGCTCATATTCACTGATGCTTTGCACACAGATGGTGATCTACTCATATTCACTGATGCTTTGCTCACGCCTTCGTTCCAACCTTCTTCTTTTTTTCTTCTTTTTTTCTTCCCCTTAGCGGAATATGGGGGAGGGAATAGTGTGGAAACCCTGGCATGTATCATTTGAAGATGAGGGACTGTTTTTAAAGGAGCTGAAAGAGAGGGAGAAGAAACATTTTGGTAAGACAGCTCTATCAGTGTCTGCTCTCCCTCCCTCACTTCTCTCTCTTCTTCGTTTTCTTGTTCTTGGTTTAAACAATTGTTTTAATTAATGAAAGCGTACCAGCAGACAATAACAGTATAGATTTTGGAGAGTCAAAGAAGTGAAACTTATTTGAGACGCTCAAAATGACACATATGCAATGTAGTGAGTTGGCTAACACTACATTTACAGAGAGAGAGAGAGAGAGGAAGAGAGAGAGAGAGGAGAGAGGAAGAGAGAGAGAGAGAGAGAGAGAGAAAAAAAAGAAGGTTTTAAGAATAGGCCATCCCCGTGTCATTTTGGGGGGTGGGGATGGGTAAAACAAAAATTTTTTTATCATAATCATCAAACAATAATATATTTAGGACACACAACCACCCAAAAACACACCACCACACCCCCAAAACACACACACCCCCAAAACACACACCACCAAACACCACACACACCCTTCCTTAGCTGGAAGCTTTCAACCTCAAAATCTTTCTCCACACAAAACACAACAACACATCATCAAAATCCTCCTCACTCCTCTTCTCTCTCTCCTCTCTCCTTGAAAAATTAACTTCGGTTAGCCGGGAAATGGTCAGTTAGGCCTGTAAGACTGGTCAGTTAGGGCCCGTAGGACTGGTCAGTTAGGGCCCTTTGAGACTGGTCAGTAAAACTTTAGATAAAAATAGCGCCAAGATGTACATTTTTTTTTGTCTGCAAGAAGCAACGACAATTTAAAAGCGTTTGGATGAACATAATACTTTGCTGGTATAAATGATTTTCTGAGGGTTGAGTATTTCGGGCAAGATAAGATGAAATGCATTTCTGATTCTCGTGTTCCTTTACAATTGGGCGATTCGGCGAAGCTGGTTTGCTAGAGTGAATGCGCTTTGTAATCTTTCGCGCAAGAAGTCGCGAGAGGTCGCAGCGCACTTCCGGGCCGATTTCTGAGTAGGCGTTGCTTCACGCTGTGTATAACAGTGGGCGTTGAACCTAGAATCGCGAAGCAATACAAATGCCAATACTGTTGCAGTTGCAAAAATTACCGTGGAAAGAGGATGGAGGGTGGAAAAAAAGTGTTTTTGCGTCGTTTTTTTGGCTGACCAGAAGATCGCGAGTTTGTAGAAAAAATGTGGCTTTCCTTTTTTATGCAAAAGTTGAATTATTGAGTCTGTCCAGTTTTCTGGATATATCCCTTTATCAAATAGTTCATTTAACTACTTAACAAAAACAACAAAAACAACAACAACAACAACAACAAAAGTCTAGTACAACATCTGAAGCATTCTAAAAAAATCTCCATTGACACCATCTGGTCCTGGTGCTTTACCATTTTTGAGACTTGTTACTGTGACTTCATCTTTTCGTAATTGGTTCATTTACTAAACCTACGTCTCCTTTAACATCACCTATTACATCGTCTGGAATGTCGTCTTCAGCTTCATGATTTACTGACTCATTTGTCCAGGTATCCAGCAACTCTAACACTTGTCTGTCTTTATATTGCTTCTTTTTATGCTTAAGTACATTCTTGTATTCTCTTCTTGGGAGAGAGAGAGAGAGAGAGAGAGAGAGAGAGAGAGAGAGAGAGAGAGAGAGAGAGAGAGAGAGGAGAGAGAGAGAGAGAGAGAGAGAGAGACAGACAGACAGACAGACAGACAGACAGACAGACAGACAGACAGACAGAGACAGAGACAGAGAACTCGAAAATTTTGTTTGACAAGGATTGTAGTTTAGATTCAGTTAAGCGAAGCTACTGGAATGTATTGGCATGTAGATTAGCAGGGGCAGATTGTAAGAATAGGCAACTGCCTAAAATCTTAATCCTTGAGTAATAAAGTTCTGAATTCTGAGTTCACTCTCTCTCTCTCACTCTCTGTCTCTCTCCCCCCCCCTCTCTCTCTTTCTGTCGCCTGTCCCAGGCTTTTTCTCGGTCCCTCTACTCTCGTTCACGTGCCTTTTATGTCATATGACGCTGTTGTTTATGCTTCCCCACCTCCACCTCCCACCCCTGTCCGTTTGCTTCATCGGCAGTGTTCCTGCTGTGCATGAATCCTGAAGAAGCGTGGCGTTTCCTGAAGATGGCCCAGGAGGAGAAGTTCTTCAAAGCGGGCAACGTCTTCATCACCATCAACTATGTGAACTACGGAAAACGTGTGGAAAGGGATTCCGATCATCCTCGTGATTTTACAGGTGACCCTCACGACCCTGTTTTAGCAGAATGTAAAATTGTAATAAATTAAACAGAGGGACCGATATGACACAGACCAGGGTGTTGACTGTTTAGCGGTGTGGGTGGGTGGGTGGTGGTGGTGGTGGTGCGAGGTCCCACACTCCGAGCATCGCTTTCCGGCACCTCCCTCCAAACTCTGCCAGATATGGTTACACCACTGACACTGGCACTCTTTATCTCCGCGCAGCTGTCCACCGACGCGGTCAGCGCCCTCCGAAAGGTTCGGGTACTAATATGACCGTAGAAGCAACCTAGCGCCCAAGCACGCACGTAAACATGAGGCGCATCCACCCCGGGTAAAAAAAAAGAGGTCTGTTTCGATTCAAACAATTTTGGTTTTATTTGAGCTGGCGTAAGCAACATGGTCAGTTATAAAACAAACGTCTGATATAATTTGAGTTGTTTGTAGCTAACTTACTACTGTTTGAGCACCAACAAAGAACTGCTCGTTAGCTGACAGTTTTCTGGAAACTACGGTGTAACTAAATACGGCAGTGGTTCAAGGCAGGATGTCGTAAACCAGTGCTTGGAGTTTGGAGAGGTCGCTGGTGAGGTTTCAACATCACGCGCGTAGCATTGTTTAAAACAAGGGACTTTCCGGATCTTAAACACAAGCAAATGGCTATTTTGGATCCCTTTGGTTTAAACAAAGTTTATTTACATTCATGAAAATATGGATAATCAAAATCATTGTATGAGCATTAAACAAGCTAGGCTTATAGTAAATGCTCACAAACATAATTTACTAATTAATTCATTATGCAACAACGGGTATGTATGTTATATTAAACAACATGAAAACAACAAAAATCAAGAGAGAGAGAGAGAGGAGAGAGAGAGAGAGAGAGAGAGAGAGAGAGAGAGAGAGAGAGAGAGAATGCTCTTATGCGCTGCCAGTAACTATTTAACTGAATTTGACATTCCATGGCAAAACGGCCGGACTGGGTAATGAAGTCTTGGACAGCTTTAAATATTAATGAGTTCATATTGTTTGATATGTTTGGATCCCCTTGCAGGAGGGTAGTAATGTTTAGCAAATTTGCAGGGAGTCTGAATATGGTGTTTTGACGTACGTGTGTAAAACTTGGGCAGTGTAGAATGTAGCGTTCAGATGTTTCTTTTCTTTCTCCACAATCACAAGAGCTATTTGTTGTTAAGTGTCTGTTTAATAGGTCGTAATTTAGGTCGCATATTCCAAGACGGAGTTTGCAATGTGTTATCTGTGCTTTTCGACTACCGTTGTAAAAGAAAGGCGGGGGATTTGTGTCATTTCTGGAGAGGAAGTGTTTAACTTGACTAATTGATTTTGTTCGCTGTATGTTTTCTGGTAAATTATTCCACAGTGTAGTTGTCGATGGGAAAAATGATTGCCTGTAAGTCTCAGTCTCAGTACCTGTCGTTGGAGTGGTCGTCGTCGATGGTATGGATTAGTTGAGGAAACAAGTGGGGGTAAATGTTCTTTCAAGTAAGTCGGGGTATTTTCTTGAACAATCTTGTGGTAATAATAATTTTGTGTCTGAAGCGTCTTTCTCGTAAAGTCGTAAACCCTGATTCAGTGTATAGTTTCTGGTGACTTGTTCCGCGAACAGCACCTATAATGGTTCTTATTGCATCGAGGTGTAGACTTTCCAGTTCTTCTGCTAATTTTAGACTACAATTATCCCAAATTATGTCGGCGTAATCTAACTGCGGTAATATAAAAGACCTATACATGGCTTCAAGAACTTTTCTCCTAAGACGATATTTAAACGATCTTAGGCAAGCGACTTGACATCTACATTTTGCAATTAACATTTTAATATGACTCTCCCATTTACAGTTGTTTTGAAAAATGATTCCTAAATGCTTATGGCTATGAGTGTCTTCTAAAGTAGTCCTTCCAAAATTCAGTGATTGAAATTGGTGGTTTTTGTTCTTGGTTATGTTCATCAGTTCTGTCTTCCTTTCGTTAAACTCAATTTTCCATTTATTTGCCCATTGCATTATTTTTTCAAGATCATTGTTTAGAATTTCAGCTCGGATGTGTGGATTTTCTAAGCACAAATACATACTAGTGTCATCTGCGAAAAGCTTAATAACTGATTCGATGTCTTTAACAATGACATTTATGTGGGTAAGGAACAGAAGAGGTCCTAGGACTAAGCCCTGTGGGACACCTGCAGGTACAGTTAAGTAATCAGATCTGCTACCGTGAAGTACCACAGCCTGTTTACGTTCGGCCAATTAGTTTTCGAACCAATGAAGTAAAGTGCCTCTAATTCCAATAGCTTGCAATTTCCGTAGTAAGCCACGGTGCCATACTTTATCGAACGCTTTAGATATGTCAAAGAAAATTGCTTGAGTAGTTATTTCACTGTCAAATGACTTACAAAAGTCATCGTATATACTTAGTAACTGGTACACGGTTGAATCTTTTGGAGTGAATCCTGATTATGACGGTGTTATTATTTGGTTTGTGTTTAAGTAATTAGACACATGGCGATGAACACATTTTTCGAGTTTTTCCTACGCAACTTAGCAAAGATATAGGACGGTAGTTAGTACACTGTTCTTTGTTACTTTTTTATGAATTGGTGTAACGTGTGCTGTCTTCCAGACTGTGGGAAAAAAATCCTTCATTAAATGATCGATTGAAGAGAAAAGTTAATGGTTCAGATATTCCAGCGCTATTTAAAAAAATTATATTATGTATTTGATCAGGGCCTGTGGCCTTTGCTGTGCTTAATTTTGTAAGAGTATTTTTTACTTCTTCTACACTAAGATTTATTTGATTTATACTCGTTAATAGTTCTGGTACATCTGGAACATCATCGTTGTCTTCAATAGTTGATTGGTTGATGAAGAAATTGGTTAAGTATAATCGCCTTCTCTTTGTTGGTATAATAACTCCATCTTTTTCTAATGGTGGTATTACGTCTGGATCAGATCCCTTCTTGCTCATGAAAGACTTTACTAGTTTCCACCAGTTTTTGGTACCGAATGTCTTTGGAAATCTCTGGATCCCTTTGTCGACTCTTGCATGTGGAAGTATAG
>JABMCL010000152.1:1070000-1072500 GCA_018857735.1 Alviniconcha marisindica
TGTGTGTGTGTGTGTGTGTGTGTGTGTGTGTGTGTGTGTGTGTGTGTGTGTTGTGGTGTGTGTGTGTCTGTGTGTTGTGGGTGTGTGTGTGTGTGTGTGTGTGTGTGTGTGTGTGTGTGTGTGTGTGTGTGTGTGTGTGCGTGTGTGCGTGTGTGTAATGAGGTCTTGTGGTTTGAATTGCTGGTAATCATTGTTATTGTCGTTTGCCGCTTGTGGTGTCTCAACGCGGGTGTTTAAATTTGATTTCTGTACTTTGCTTTTGATCACAGGTTTGCGCTTTGCAAATATATAACCATTATTACTGATTCATGCACACACACACACACACACACACACACACACACACACACACACACACACACACACACACACACACCACACACACACACGCTCAGAGACACACTCTCTCTCACACACACACACACACACACACACACACACACACACGCACGCACGCACGCACGCACGCACGCACGCACGCACGCACGCACGCACGCACGCACGCACGCACACAGACACACACACACACACACACACACACACACACACACACACACACACACACACACACAATCGCACACACACGCACAAACACACACACACACACACACGCACACACACCACCACCACCACCACCACTCTGTCTGTCTCTCCCCCACCCCCCCAACCCCCACCCCCTCCACACACACACACACACACGCACGCGCGCTCACTCTCTCTCTTATATTTATTTATAACTTCACTTTGATAAAAGCTGATTTAAAAAAATAAAAATAAAAATCTTTTGTTTTTCTTCATGAATGAGCATGGTGCACATGGCTCTACGGTTCACATATTTCTCTACGGTTCACATATTTCTCTACGGTTCACATATTTCTCTACGGTTCACATATTTCTGCGTAATTTCAGATGTGATTGCGGCCGTCATTTGTGTTGTCTTCGTGGCTTTGCTGATATGTATCAGTCTCATCGTTCTGGTGATCCGAAGGTATGGCAATAATAATGACGACGATAGCGATAATAATGAGTTTGTTTTTTAACGCTCCTTTGTCCCTTGTGGGATTAATAATGACGAAGGTAGCGATAACGATGACAATGATGATGGTGGTGAAAATAATGATTTTTTAATCCTTCGTTATCCCTTGTGGCATTAATAATGACGATGATGACAATGATGATGATGGTGGTGAAAATAATGATGATGTTTTTAATGCTTCGTCCCTTGAGGCAATAATAATGACGATGGTAGCGATAATGATGACAATGATGATGATGGTGATGACAATAATGATGATTTATTTAATCCTTCGATGTCCTTTGTGGCAATAACAATGACGATAACGATGAAAATGATGATGGCAATGGTGATGATGGTGGTGAAAATGGTGATGATGATGACTTGTATTAGTACTTCGGTGTTCCTTGCGGCAATAATACTAACGACGGTAGCGATAATGATGAAAATGATGATGCCAGTGGTCATGATGGTGGTGAAACTGATGATGATGATGATGATAACCTATTGATGCTTCCGCAGCTACTACTGATGACAATGATGATGATGGTGGTGACAATAATGATGATTTCTTTAATCCTTCGATGTCCTTTGTGGCAATAACAATGACGATAACGATGAAAATGATGATGGCAATGGTGATGATAGTGGTGAAAATGGTGATGATGATGACTTGTATTAGTACTTCGGTGTTCCTTGCGGCAATAATACTAACGACGGTAGCGATAATGATGAAAATGATGATGCCAGTGGTCATGATGGTGGTGAAACTGATGATGATGATGATGATGATAACCTATTGATGCTTCCGCAGCTACTACTGATGACGATGAGGATGTGGCTCCGATCAGCTCTGATAATTATCAAGAGAGTGGCGAATGCAGGCTTCCTCTACCGTTTACCACTGCAACTGCTACTTCTGTTGCTGCTGTTGCAGCTGCTCATAACAGCAGTGCAGATTATGAACCGAAAATGAAAATAATAAGGAAAGTTATCAGACTGGTTGCCTCCTGTCATCCACTCTACATCATATACTGCTTATAGATCAGATCCGGGTCTGTTTTGCGCAATATAATCCATGCCGTCTTTGGAAAAACGGAACTGAAACAGATCCAGGAAGCCGGATCCTGCATATACGTTCTGGGCCGATTCTGGCTGCACGCTGGCCGTAATGGTCATAACTGGCCATAACTGGCTGTAACCAAAACGCTTCCGGATCGGATCCGGCATGTTTACTGGGATCAGCTCTTATGGGAAGCCACAGACCGTGATGTCACCGTCGTTGAAGGCAAATTCTAAGCGACGCAAGGCTGTGAGGTGTGAAGAATGTGCAAACACGTGCACCTGTACGTGTTATAACGGGACGTGTTATGTACAATACAATACAACTTTATTGTCTCTGTGTAGAGAAATTTACCTTCTGGCTCGCCATTTACATAAAACATTTAACAATAAAATATCAACAACTCAATGAAACACGGAGCT
>JABMCL010000152.1:1082500-1085000 GCA_018857735.1 Alviniconcha marisindica
ATGCCCCCTTGCCCCCCTTCTCCCCGTCCCTAATAAGCCGTACGGTTTCTGTGGACGTTAAGCACCATGTTTACTTTACTTACATTGATGAAACTGCTTGGATGGATGGCCCGTCTGCGGCAGGCACACTCATCGTCGGGGTGTAAATCTTGTTCGTTTGTGACGTTTCCAAACGCCCGCGATTTACGTACAGGGTCGCCCGTTATGCTCATTGACAATAAATAACCAAGGCAGTCACCATCACTGACATTGCTAGGGCAGTCACCACCATCAAGGACATTACTAAGCCGAGTCACCACCTTTGACATTATCCAAGGCAGTCACCACCATTGACATTAACTAGCACACTGACCATCCTTGACATTACTACCAGGCCCATGCAGTCACCAACACTGACATGCACGGTCAGGTTCGCATGGGAATCGGTGAGTTACAGCTAAGCCTCATCATTATTATTGTTAGGATTAAAACGTAGGCTGGTGGGCTGTGTTGACAGGGAATGGCGCACCATCACAGCTCCCCAGTGATGGTCCACGGGCGCCTCTGCGGCAGGCACCCTTATCGTCGAGGTGTAAATCTTGTTCGTTTGTGACGTTTCCAAACGCCCGCGATTTACGTACAGGGTCGCCCGTTATTCTCATTGACAATAAATAACCAAGGCAGTCACCATCATTGACATTTCTAGGCCAGGTCATCACCACTGAAATTAACTAGGGCATGCAGTCACCATCATTGACATTGCTAGGCCAGGTCACCACCACTGACATTAACTAGGGCATGCAGTCACCACCATTGACATTGCTAGGCCAGGTCACCACCACTGACATTAACTAGGGCATGCAGTCACCACCATTGACATTGCTAGGCCAAGTCACCATCATTGAAATTAACTAGGGCAGTCACCACCACTGACATTACTAAGCCGAGTCACCACCATTGACATTACTAAGCCAAGTCACCACCATTGACATTACTAAGCCAAGTCACCACCATTGACATTACTAAGCCAAGTCACCACCATTGACATTATCTAAGGCAATCACCACCACCGACATTAACCAGGGCAGTCACCACCATTGACATTACTAAGCCGAGTCACCACCATTGACATTATCCAAGGCAGTCACCACCATTGACATTAACTAGCACACTGACCATCCTTGACATTGCTACCAGGCCCATGCAGTCACCAACACTGACATGCACGGTCAGGTTCGCATGGGAATCGGTGAGTTACAGCTAAGCCTCATCATTATTATTGTTAGGATTAAAACGTAGGCTGGTGGGCTGTGTTGACAGGGAATGGCGCACCATCACAGCTCCCCAGTGATGGTGTACAGGCGCTTCTGCGGCAGGCACCCTTATCGTCGAGGTGTAAATCGTGTTCTTTTGTGACGTTTCCAAACGCCCGCGATCTACGTGCAGGGTCGCCCGTTATTCTCATTGACAATAAATAACCAAGGCAGTCACCATCATTGACATTGCTAGGCCAGGTCATCACCACTGAAATTAACTAGGGCATGCAGTCACCATCATTGACATTGCTAGGCCAGGTCACCACCACTGACATTAACTAGGGCATGCAGTCACCACCATTGACATTGCTAGGCCAAGTCACCATCACTGAAATTAAATATGACAGTCAGCCAAGTCACCACCATTGACATTATCTAAGGCAATCACCACCGCCGACATTAACTAGGGCAGTCACCACCATTGACATTACTAAGCCAAGTCACCACCATTGACATTACTAGGCTAAGTCACACCATTGACATTATCCAAGGGCATTAACTGACGTTAATTGACATTAACTAGCACACTCACCATCCTTGACATTACTACTAGTAATCGGTGAGTAACAACTAAACCTCATCATTATTATTGTTAGGATTAAAACGTAGGCTGGTGGGCTGTGTTGACAGGGAATGGCGTACCTTCACAGCTCCCCAGTGATGGTCCACGGGCGCCTCAAGTCCACCAACGTGGTCGTGGACAACAACTGGTGCTGCAAGATCACCGACATCTACATGCCCCTCTTCAGATTCAACGAGGGGGAAGACGAATCGGATTACTGGTATCGATTCTACGGTTAGTTGGCTAGTAAGCGGGTGATGATGATAGTAATAATAACAACAACAAAACAGCAGCAACAACAACAAATACTACTACTACTACTACTACTACTACTACTACTACTACTACTACTACTACTACTACTACTACTACTACTACTAAATTGATAAATATATAAATTGGTATCGATTCTACGGTTAGTTGGCTAATAATAATAACAACAACAATAATAATAATAATAAAAATAAATAAATAATTAAATAATTAAATTGGTATCGATTCTACGGTTAGTTGGCTAATAAGCGGGTAATCATAATAATAATAATAAATACATAAATTGGTATCGATTCTACGGTTAGTTGGCTAATAATAACAACAACAACAACAACAATAAAAATAAAAATAAATAAATATAAATAAAGGA
>JABMCL010000152.1:1092500-1095000 GCA_018857735.1 Alviniconcha marisindica
CTTCGTGCGAAAGCAATCGATTTACTGAATGAATCATCGACAGACCTTAAAGCGCTCATACACGAGCTGTTTCGGGAGTTTAGTTGTGTAGCACCGCTCTAACCCTAAGTAGTGGGATCCTTCCGTCTTAAATGTACTGGCTGCCACATGATAAATAATAATAATAATAAATATTTGTAAAACAGAATCAACACACAAGGGAATTAATCAGCACTCGAAATGCGTAATACAAGTACAACAGCAAAGACCTGAGTCGCCTACTGTAAGTCTCACTTGGCACGCGAGTAAATACAAGGTACACAAACTCCACCAGAGGTACATCCTCTAAATAAAATGTTATTTACGAAGTGCAACGTTTTGTCCGTAGAGAGTATTCTATTTTAACACACACGCACACACCGAAACACACACACACACACACACACACACACACACACACACACACACACACACACACACACCCACACACAAAACACACGCACACACACACACACACACACGCACACACGCACACACACACACACACACACACACGCACACACACACACACACACACACACACACACACACACACACACACACACACACGCACACACACACGCGCACGCCACACAGGCACGCACGCACGCGCACGCACACAGGCACGCACGAACGCGCACGCACACACAGGCACGCACGCACGCACACACACACACACACACACACACACACACACACACACACACACACACACACACACACACACACACACACACACACACACACAGAGGCACTCGCACAAACGAGCATACTGATCGTATAAAGCTTAATTTACACAGCTTAAAACGGGCAGCAAACAGACTTGAGACGGATGAAGACAGCGGCGCAGAACCGAAAATATGGCAGGTGTACAGTTTCGGAAAAAGAAATGTTTTGAACTGATGGGTTAGAGCAAGGGGAAGGTCGACATATTCAACACTTGCTCCTCGAGAGTTACCATCCCTTGTGACCTCTGAACTTCGCTTCGCTTCAGTCCAAACGGTGGGCGCTGATTCGCTAGACTGCGGTTCACCCGTTTTGAAACGTTACAGGCTGTATCTGGAACGGACAGGTTGAAACCAATGCTCTTGGCCGTTTTAACCGTACGGCTATTGCTGACACACGATCCGTTTGAGATCAGGTCCGGACGGTCCTCCTCAAAAACATAAGGCCGAAACGCCTCGTGTACCAGCACCATTACCCAACCTTTCAAGGGCAAAACGCATCCAGCACGTGCAGTCTTCTTCATGTAGAATCGACCAAGCGATCATCTTTCAGTTTTGCGCTGGCGGCGGTAAACACAGCTAGAAAACTCATGTTTTCGAAATCTTTCAGGAAACTCATCTTGTTGACGTAGTGCTGTGCATATCCGATCTCTCCTTTCTTTTCTTGTTGTCAAACACACTGTTGTGTTCAGCGAGGCATGCCAGGCAGACGAAGCCATCAAAGACAGGAAAAGCGGCAGACTGTGACGGGGCAAGTCGTGGGTGGTCATATATATATATATATATATATATATATAAGAAATTTACTTTTAATAAACATAATTAAACAGACACTATTTTCTGCTACTCTGCTTTGCCATTCTTGTATAAATTGGTCCCTTAGTCTTTGCTTCACTATACGCTTAAAACTTTCGATGGTATGAACTTGGTTTCACAGAACACCTCACCTCACTATATATATATATAAATGTCCCATGCCTATATATATATATATAGGCATGGGACATTTATAACAAACATCTACTGTTACTGTATGGCACCACCATTTTATATTGTTTCTAGCCCTGCTGTTTGTGTCGTCATGTCGTGTTAGATAGGCAAGACCCACTTATAATGAAGCATCTACCATTACGATGTGGCATCACCATTTTTGTCGTTGTTGTTGTTCACTGTGCTGTTTGTGTCGCCATGACGTGCTAAATAGGCATGACACACTTATAACCAACATCCACCGTTACAATGCGGCATCTCCATTTGTTGTTGTTGTTGTTGTTGTTGTTCACCTTGTTGGTTGTGTTCAGGTCTGTGGCCCATGACCTGAAGATGGGCAACCCGGTGGTACCCGAGTCCTACGCGTCCGTCACCATCTTCTTCTCCGACATCGTGGGCTTCACGGCACTGGCAGCCAAGAGCACGCCTATGCAGGTCACTTACGGTGACTCAGGTCACGCTTAAATTAGTTACAAGCACGTTCATCCACTGACTCAGTGACTCAGGTCACGCTTGCAAGTACATTCATCCACTGACACAGTAACTCAGGTCACGCTTACATTAGTTAGAAGCACGTTCATCCACTGACTCAGTGACTCAGGTCACGCTTGCAAGTACATTCATCCACTGACTCAGTGACTCAGGTCACCCTTACATTAGTTACAAGCACGTTCATCCACTGACACAGTGACTCTGGTCACGCTTACATTAGTTCATCCACCAACACAGTGACTCAGGTCACGCTTGCAAGCACATTCATCCACTGA
>JABMCL010000152.1:1112500-1113540 GCA_018857735.1 Alviniconcha marisindica
AATGGATGAACAAGCCGATGGGAAAGGGCCGCGTTTGTCGTCGGATGAGCGGGGCCATCCGCAGAAAGCAACCGACAACTACACAGCACCCTCATTCGCTGCATCGGTCCGACAGTCAGGATTCGCCCCGCAAGGAAATTTGACTGGGGGATCGTAAAACACCCGTTGTGGGAAACTGAAATACCCGGGACACATGCTGTGGTAGGTGCTGAACCGTTTGTTTTTGTCCGGGCCCCCAAAAATTTTAAGCTAATTTAGCCGGGTGAAGTTCCGGTTCCGGGAACTGCCTTTTCTTGCCTGGCTGTGTGGTGTGTGTGTGGTTTGTGTGTGTGTTGTGTGTGTGTTGGGTGTGGTTGTGTGTGTGTGTGGTGTTGTGTGGTGTATTTTGTTGTGTTGTGTGTGTGTGTGTGTGTGGTGTGTGTGTGTGTGTGTGTGTGTGCGTATGTTGTGTGTATCTGTCTTTTTTCTAATTTTGTCTGTCCTTGTTTGTCTGTCTGGCTGTCTGGCGGCTGGCTGGCTCTCTGCCTCTGTCTTTCTGTCTCTCTGTCACAGTCATCTGGCTAGCTGGCTGGCTTTTCTTGTCTGTCAGTCGTCTCTGTCTCTGTTGTCTGTCGTCTCTGGCTGTCTCTGTCTGCTTCGTCCGGTTTGTTTGTGTGTTGTGTGTGTGTGGTGTGGTGTTTTTTTTTTCCTCTCTCTCCTCTCCCTTTTTCTCCCCCCCCCCTCTCTCTCTCTCCGCCCCCCCCTCCTCTCTCGCTCCCCCCCCTCTCTCCTCGCTCCTTGTGCTCCTGCCTCTTTGTTTTTCTCTGTCTCATTGTCACATTTTTGTCTGCACACCTGTGTGGTGTACTCCCCCAAACCCCCGGGGTTGGTTCTGCAGAAAGTTTGTTCCTTTTTTGGGAAAACCCCTAGCTGTCAAAGGAAATATTTTCAAAACTTTTTTTTAGACATTAATTTTTCAGAAAATAGCCACGCATGTTCCACCTATGGGAAGTTCCGGGGTCTAAAAGCATTTATTTTCGCCGCAGTTAAAAGATTTTCGT
>JABMCL010002056.1:0-32500 GCA_018857735.1 Alviniconcha marisindica
ATTTCAGCATTAATCATCAACAGGTTAGCACATTTATTATGTATGTTTGATTTTGACTATATGATACATTTCTATGGAAAACTGCTGAATTGCATAACTATGCTGTGACAAATACTGCTGAACTTTGTAAATATATAATATATATGTTTGTACATTGAACTGTTCCTGGTTAACTGGAAGTAAAAAGAACAAAACAAAAACAAAACGGTTATATATCTTCAACTGTGTTTGTGATATTTGACATTTACACTTTGAAATGTTTACTTGTTTTTTGAAGTAAACAGTTACACATACTTGATGATTTGGTTTCTTTCACAAATGTGTCTGCACTCAGTAAGTGTGTGTGTGTGTGTGTGTGTGTGCGTGTGTGTCCGTGTGTGTGTGCATGCATGCGTGTGTGAGAGAGAGAGAGTGAGTGTGAGTCTGTGTGTGCAAGACAGAGAGTGTGTGTGAGAGAGAATGTGTGTGTGTGTGTGTGTAAGTGTACGAGTCACAGGAATGAGGATTGGAAATTAATGAGTAAAAGGAGACAGAACAAAAACAAAAACCTTTTTTTTTTTTTAGCTGTGGTTATAAATGAGAAGCGGTTAGTAGATATAGGCATATCATCATTTTTTGCAGTTTAATTGTTGGTTAAGTGCCGTTTTGTAGCTTGATAAAGGGGATTACCCCAAACAAAAGGACATCTTTTTCTTTTATTTAACAAAATTATCATTATGGTTTTGTTTTCCCGAGCTTTGATGGCTGTGAAACCCTCATTAAGATTGATATCAACAGGGTTTTCTCTGCATCCGACTAATGGGTTTTTTCCACGGGTACTCCGGTTTTCCCATTCATCCCATGGGTTGTTTGGAACTGGAAGCCTTTGGAGTATTCACACTGAACGTATATTATATGCAGTTCAAACAAATAATTACTGACCAAATTGTAAAATAAATGCAACTAGTACTGACTCAATGTATACAATGCAATCTCATTTCAAAGACAAGAGTTCGGATGATATTAGTAATACATATAAGCCACTAAGCCAAGTTTAAGTACTAATACCATACAACTGAAATCTAAAAAAGAATAAAAATATATAAAACTGGGAAATTAAAGAGGAAACTCTGCTTCCTCGGACAACTGAGAAGGCAGATGGCCATTCATGATGATGATGATGAAGTGATGCTTAATGTCCTCAGATGTCAGTTGACATATTAGGGACAAGTTGTGACCAATGCCGAAGCACGGTTCAATAATTCTTTACGTACACGGAAACCAGAAGGCTCGTTAGGACGGACAGCTCAGGACGGCCACCTCGACTCTCACACAGCTCCTGAACTATGTTGGCCATTCATGAGACTGATGCCAGCTTCATCCATGGGCCCTGGCTCATATCTTGCAGGTGTTGTACTGGCATCCTCGTGCGCAGGCCGTGACTCTACTTCTGTAGGTGGAAGGTTGTTCAAACCAGCTTCAACGCCTCTGGCATTTGCACCCTGTGGACAATCACATTTCTGAAAATTGCAGGGAATGGAAATTAGTTTGCAAATGGATTTTAACATACTGTCAATCACACAGTCATCTCAGGATGATCAAATTCTGTCAAAATGAAATGCACAATTCAAATATCTTCTCCTATGCAATTTCTGTGTAAACTCTTTCTCAAGTCAAATCTACAAAAATCAGTCTATACACAAATATATAAACAAAACATACCTAAACATAACATACATGCCCAAACATCATACCTAAATTTTGTTATGGTTAGCCCCTTCAGTATTGTCACAATATGAAACAGAAAGAGGTCCAGAGTGCCAGTGCAGGATCAACAAACAAGGGAGTTAAATAGCGCTTGAAAGACATCACACAAACACAACAGCAAAGACCTTAGTGGCCTGATAGCTGGTACATCCTCAGAAGATATACCTCTGGTGGAGTTTATGTAGCTTGTATTTACACTCATGCCAGGTGAGAGTTATGGTAGGCAACTCAGGTCGTTGTTGTTGTGTTTATGTGACGTCTTTCGAGTGCTAATTAACTCTTGTTTATTGATTCCTTCAGTATTGCCATTGATATAATAACCCTAAAAAATGTGCATAAGCTAGTTATCACAACACACAAGCCCCTTAATATACTAAAAGCATTGCTTTACACTTTACAGGTGTGCATTTCAACCAAGTAGGATTAGCACAACATGCTTCACAAGCTGATAAAACCAAGCTTACAGATGCAGACAACATTGAACAAAACAGCGAAACAGTGAAACAATGCACCAACAGAAAATCAACACACAAGGGAATTAATTAGCGCTCAAAAGACGTCACACAAACACAACAACAAAGACCTGAGTTGCCTACGGTAACTCTCACCTGGCGTCCGAGTAATTACAAGGTACATAAACTCCAGCAGAGGTACAACCTCTAATGTACAATGTCTAATGTACAAGCACAAGCAAGAGAACCAGCTACTAAAGGTGGGTGTAAATACAACCATAATTCAGCATATACTATAACACACACTCGCACAGAAATATCAGAAATGTTGCATACAGATCTATACATAAGGACACATCATGGCACCTGTGGATTAAAAAACAAAGAGGTGGGGTGGGAGACACGATCTCCACATCTCCATGCTAATTAATTAGACAAAGTGATACAACTACAAATCTATGGAGCAGAACCTGCAGCAGAAGTAACAAACAACAATGTTAAAACAGTAAAAGCAGAAGCCAATCAAACAAATTAATTAACACTTTCATGCACAGTGTGAGATAAAACACACCCAGAAAATATCTTCGTTTTAGTCAGTAGTATAAAATACCAACACTGTTTTGTTTGCATTTTATCCAGTCCCTAATAAGCCTTATGGTTTTTGTGGCTGGTAAGCACAACGTTTACTTACGTGTCTGCATTTGCAGCAGCAAATTATCATTACCGCACCAAGTAAGATAATGCCAAGCACACCACCAGCAACTTTTGCAGCATCTGCATCTTTTGTCTGAGGTGTCCCTGTAGAAAAATGTTGCTGTTCAGTGTTAGCAAAACAATTCTGATGGCAAGATTTTTAAGAATAAAAAGGTTACCCATAATTATGCACTGCATGAATCACACAAACAGGTAAATTAAACATCTGTTTGGAAACCAATATACTGCAAAACTGAAGATGAATAGATAATTTTAAAAACGACATCACAAACAACATTTCTTTTCTAACGCAAAAGACTCAAAACAGCAGCAACAATAAAATATCCACAAACTGCCCTGGGATTTATTCAATTAAAAACATGGTTTTCAATTCACTTGTAGAAGAGATGAAGCCAGAAGAAAAGAAATTGAAAACAAAAGAAAGCCAAACTGGCAAACCTCCTGTCTCTCTGTCTGTCTCTGTCTCTCTCCCTCTCTCTCTCGCACACACTCACACACTCACACACACACACACACACACACACACAATCACACACACTGTGTTATATGTGTTAATTTCATTTTATGTTTCTTTTTAAAGAACCAGTCAAACAAAATAACAGCCCATACATTTGACCAATTTTCTGGTATATGCTGATTTTAACTGATAAAATACCAGAAAATACCAGTTAACGCGAACCCTGTTAAATGACACTTGTGTAAGAAACACAGCATCATCCATCCATCGACACATCTGTCTTATTCTTAGGATATATATATATGCCGCCATTTTCTCTCATTCGTATTCAGTGTTAACGCATGTTTTGTTTTTGGTTTCGTAGTCTTCTGTCTTGAGTAAATTCTGATACATGCTGACAGTTAGACTAAGCATACTGGGTCGTTCCAAATTCCATGTCTGGGATTGTGTCCTCTGTCAATTGACCAGAAATTATCACTGATCAGTCAGTTAGCATGATACGACAGATTTCTGGCCAGACTGATACAGAGACCGAGTCTTCTTCCAGGTACGGTTTCTTTAGGATTAGGTTAAAATAAATCATTGTCCTTCTTTGGAAAAGTATGCAAATTTTATTCCAGGGCAGACAGGGCACTACTGACTATAAGGCACATGGATCAGATTTTAGGGGGAGGGGTATCGCCTTACACTGTACAGACCACAAATTACAGCAGTTTGTGCATTTATTTCATCATCCAGATTCTGCCCTTCATTGACTGGAGTTGTAGTGCATGCCAGGAAGGAGTTCGTAGCCATGGCTGAGATGACACAGAGTTTGCTAGTAGATCTAGTGTTGAGTGACAAGCAGCCACCACTTGTTCAATCGGTGTTCAGTCATTTTGCGCGCAGGGACACAGTGATGTGGCTAAAATGCATACGGCACCCAAAACAATTAATATTTATGCAAAATTTGCAATGACCGTGACCCCTGGTTCAAATTTGACCCCCGCCATGCTATGTAAAGTAACAGTTCAAATTTTGACTCCACCTTGAAATGTAAGGTGGCAGCTGAACCTATATATGTAAAGTGACAGTTCAAATTTGATCCTCACCTTGACAGGTAAAGTGGCAGCTGATTACAGGGTTGGAGAATAAATTCACCATGTAAGTCCCCTTTGTCTCAGGTGTGGCAGAATTTATGATGAGTGTGAATGTTCCATTCTGCAGGCCACCAAACTTGTAGCCTGACTTTGCCTTATTAGTCTGGAGACTCCCGTTTTGCCACGTGCAAAACAGGATTCTGTGATCTGCAATAAGATTAAAATGTAGAAAGCAGTGAGCCATACAATTATAAGCACACTCACTCTCTCTCTCTCTCTCTCTCTCTCTCTCTCTCTCTCTCTCTCTCTCTCTCTCTCTCTCTCTCTCTCTCTCTCTCTCTCTCTCTCTCTCTCTCTCTCTTTCTCTGTGTCTCTGTCTCTCCTCCTCTCACTCTCTCTCTCTGTCTCATGTGCACACTCACACACACACAGAGAAAGAGAAAGGCATGAAATTATAATGGTTGCATGGAGGGAGAGAGCATGAGAGATCCGGGCAAGAGAAGGAGGCACAGGGTGGGTGGGCAAGAAGATGGACTCAATTTGTTGTTGTTGAGAGTATCAATCATTTATTAATTGTTGTATCTGAGTGGACAAGCGGATACTGGTGAGCGCATGTCAGTGTGTGTGTGTGTGTGTGTGTGTGTGTGTGTGTGTGTGTGTGTGTGTGTGTGTGTGTCTGTGTGGGGGTGTGTGTGTGGGGTGTGTGTGTGTGTATGTGTGTGTGTGTGCATGTGTGTGTGTGTGTGTGTGTGTGTGTGTGTGTGTGTGTGTGTGGTGTGTGTGTGTGTGTGTGTGTGTGTGTAGTTATTGTTTGCTAGGTGATAATGGCAGACTACAATATTTAAGGGTTTGTTTGTTGAAATGTATGTTAATGTAGTTTTTGACATAAGATGTTTGTACAGCACAGTGAGTATAACTCTTGTAATCGAGTGTATTGTATACATGTTTCGGGCCATGACCCTTTAACCTTTTCTTTCCGGTCCTTTTCCTTTTTGATTGGGTGGGAGTTTTATGGCCCCAATTATCTAAGGTGTTAAAACCTGTGCGCTGGCCCGCAGTGTCCCTTTCCCCCAGTGTCCCTGCAGAGGCAAGTTGTTGTTTGTCAGTGCGGCCAGTGTTGATGTGTTCATCTCAGGGGTGAGCCTACACTGTTTCCTGGTTGGTTGGTGTACAAATAAAAGTTATGTTATAGCAACCTCTGACTTGTGGCTCTTCATCCATGCTTCCAACCTGCTTCCCTTACTCCCTTCCCCCAGTCCCCTACACTCTGGTTAGAGAACAGCGCTTTATAAGAATTATTAATTATTATTATTGCATGATCAAGTGTGGCTTTTACATGGATAGGCAACCATTATAATTTCATGCTAGGCTTTGTGCATGCCCCAAGATTTCTCTGGGTCAAATTATTATGTGTAGACTGCAAAAGATCTGAGGTTCATCACTCATATAATATATATATATATATATATATATATATATATATATATATATATATATATATATATATATATATATATCAATTATATAATATGAATGCAAAAAGACCATGTACACACAATAAAAATCTGTTGGTCCAAGTCAAGTCTTTGTTGTTATGTACATGTTTGTGTGATGGCTTTTGAGCACTAATTAACTCCCTTGTGTGTTGATTTAGAGTTCACCGAATTATGGAAACACCAAAATAACCGTTTAATTGTTGTTTAAGTGTTGTTTCGTAGCTTGATAAAGGGGCTTACCCTGACAATTTGCATGCTGTGTTTTGTCCTAATAAATAGCATTCCTTTGAACCTTTGATGTGCTTTGATCAAAAATAACCATGCAAGCACTAATACTTAAAATTATTATATGACAATAATAATAATAATGGTCAAATCATTTAAGCTGAATTGTGAGCATAACAACCCCCCACGTTAGTCATTCATGGAAGAAGACCAAGGTCACATGTGACTACTTACCATTCATGTCACCCTCTGTCCTGGTGACTGAATCTGGCACGAATGTAACAATGACAGCCAGGTCGGTGACGCTGGTAAATCTCTTGTCATAAAATGTGAGAATTGCCTTCCTGTCGTACTCCAGTAACAGTGACTGTTGGCACTTCACCTCTGACTCTGACATAAAAAATACCATTAGATTATGTTGTGAACAAAGTGGGGAACACCAGTGACTTTCTATGCGACATGCATCAATACTCATGACCAACGACTTATTGAGTATTGGAGAGAGAGAGAGAGAGAGAGACACACACACACACACACACACATGAGGCATCATGACGCTCCCTCCCTCTCTCCTAATAATTAAGCCTAACGGTTTCTGTGGACGTTAAAGCACCATGTTTACTTACTTTGAGCCATTGCACTAGGACCGACTGTTCATTGGTTGTTTATGTCACATGATTTACCTTCTAAATTTAGATGCAATATCCCTCCTCAGTAGCACACGTTTGCATGTTTAGGGTTAGTTTTGGGGGTGAGGGTTCCGGGCTAGGGTTATGATTATGTTTTATGACTGGACTTAGCCCTAGCCCCAGGCCGATTGACCGACCCACATTCCCCACTTGCAGCCTAAAGCCCTGTATGCATGGGGCAGACAACTTGTTCGCAGACATTCAAGCCAAGTGTTCACGGACCAAATAATATCCACGGGTCTAAATGATGATGATGAAGTGATGCTTAATGTCCTCAGACGTCAGTTGACATATTAGGGACAAGCTGTGACAAATGCCGAAGCATGGTTCAATATAGCTTTATGTCCACGGAAACCAGAAGGCCCAGGACGGCCACCTCGACTCTTACAGCTCCTGAACTATGTCAGAATGTTATTTCGATGATGATGAAGTGATGCTTAATGTCCTCAGATGTCAGTTGACATATTAGGGACAAGTTGTGACCAATGCCGAAGCATGGTTCAATAATTCTTTACGTCCACGGAAACCAGAAGGCTCGTTAGGACGGACAGCTCAGGACGGCCACCTTGACTCTCACACAGCTCCTATGTGCGTTCACTTTTGCCTGTACTAGTAGTACAGGCAAACTAGCATCCTGACTGGCCAGCGGCATCGCCTCATATCTTGTGAACCATCAGGTCTGCAGACGATAATTTCAAACAGACATAAATTGCATAGCTGCAATCAATAACTTGAATCATACATTGTAACTTCCAATAAATGGTTCAGATCATACTTGTCACGACTCAGTGATTTTTCTGGATACCATAAAGTGTAACTATAACTAAAGCTTAAAATACTGAGCACTCTTGCCTTAGATTTCATAGTTCAGGAGCTGTGTGAGAGTCGAGGTGGCCGTCCTGGGCTGTCCGTCCTAACGAGCCTTCTGGTTTCTGTGGAAGTAAAGCTATATTGAACCATGCTTCGGCATTGGTCTCAGCTTGTCCCTAATAATATGTCAACTGACATCTGAGGACATTAAACAACACTGCCTACCTACCTACCTACCTTAGATTTTGATCATTCCGCAAGCACTTGTGCTGGAAACCGACGATGGGAGAGTGGCCTAGGCCACAATGGTATTATTCTACCAATCTATGTCTATGGGCCTATAGGCCACATATTATTCTGTGTCTGTGGGCCTACAGGCCACATATTATTCTGTCTGTGGGTCTAGGCCACATATTATTCTATGTTTGTGGGCCTGTGCTATATATTATTCTATGTCTGTGGGCCTATAGGCCACATATTATTCTGTCTGCAGACCTAGACCACATATTATACTGTCTGTGGGTCTAGGCCACATATTATTCTATGTCTGTGGGCCCCTTTTTTCCGCTATGTCTGTGGTCTATGTCTGTGGGTCTAGGCCACATATTATTCTGTCTGTGGGCCTAGGCCACATATTATTTTTCTGTGGGCCTAGGCAATATATTAGTCTATGTCTGTGGGCCTGGGCAATATATTATTCTATGTCTGTGGGCCTAGGCAATGTATTAGTCTATGTCTGTGGGCCTAGGCAATATATTAGTCTATGTCTGTGGGCCTAGGTAATATATTAGTCTATGTCTGTGGGCCTAGGCAATATATTAGTCTATGTCTGTGGGCCTAGGCCACATATTATTCTATGTCTGTGGGCCTAGGCAATATATTATTCTATGTCTGTGGGCCTAGGCAATATTCTATGTCTGTGGGCCTAGGCAAAATATTATTCTGTGTCTGTGGGCATAGGCGGCAATATATTATTCTATGTCTGTGAGCCTAGGCAATATATTATCCTATCAATGTCTGTGGGCATAGGCCACATATTATTATATGTCTGTGGGCCTAGGCAATATAGTATTCTATGTCTGTGGACCTAGGCCACACATTATTATGTGTCTGTGGGACTAGGCAATATAGTATTCTATGTCTGTGGACCTAGGCCACACATTATTATGTGTCTGTGGGACTAGGCAATATAGTATTCTATGTCTGTGGACCTAGGCCACACACTCTATTACTATGTGTCTGTGGGACTAGGCAATATAGTATTCTATGTCTGTGGACCTAGGCCACACATTATTATGTGTCTGTGGGACTAGGCAATATAGTATTCTATGTCTGTGGACCTAGGCCAAACTCATTACTATGTGTCTGTGGGCCTAAAGGCCACATATTATGTGCCTGTAGGCCTGGACCACATATATTTTGTCTGTGGGCCTAGGCCACATATTATTTTATGTCTGTGGGCCTAGGCCACATATTATTCTCTCTGTGGGCCTATAGGCTACATATTATTCTGTCTGTGGGCCTAGGCCACATATTATTCTGTCTGTGGGCCTATAGGCCACATATTATTCTGTCTGTGGGCCTAGACCACATATTATTCTATGTCTGTGGGCCTAGGCCACATCATTATTAGTATATATATATATATGTCTGTCGGAAACCCAGAGTTGTTCTAGCAAAATTGAGTCAGTATAAGTTAGTCAAAAACTGGTATCTCACTGTCACAGGCAAACTCCAAACACTGGACAGCTGCGCGGAGATAAAGAGTGCCCCTTCACTGGTGTAACTAAATCTGGCAGATTCTCGGAGTGTGTGTCACAGGTTTAGTCCTCTGGAATGTCGACTGCGCGCGGGAACACTTTTTGTTCCCACCTATGTAGCTCATCCATAGCCTCCTGATGCCAAGGTAAGTAATAGCATTCAAGCCGTCACATTGCAGAGTCTTATCAAACCTGTGTGCTAGTTATACCAGTTTCTGTACATGCATGACAAATCATCGTTATCAGTTATTACTTACTAACTTGTATAAGTCACACTCACCGGTGGCGAAGCACTGCGATGCCAACTGTGACACCAGCAGCAGTAGTGCGCCCTTCAGTATTATCGACATCATCACAGATCCGGCTGAACTGAAATCGAGAAATCGTGATTATCACTAAACTTGTTCAACTGGATAAATTATAATTAGAACCACCTCAGACTGACATAGTCAACTCGGAACTGACAGAGGCTACCGCAACTGAACTGACTCCACGCACTGGTTTGGCGACATCCTTCCTTCAACCGCTGCCGTATTTCGATACGCCATAGGGTGCAGAATGACTGTCAGCTAACGAGCAGTTTTTTGTTGGTGCTCAAACCGCAGTAGCAGGTTTGTTACAAACAACTCAGATAAAACAAGGCGTGTCATTTATATCCGCCAACAAAGTTTACACCAGCACAAATAAAACCACAATCGTCTGAATCGAGACGGAACTCTTTCTTTCACCCGGGGTGGATGCGCCTCATGTTTACGCGCGTGCATTTTGCTTTACGTCCACAGAAGCGAGGTGGCTTATTAGGCACGGCGACAGGGGGAGTGGAGGGTGGGTGGGGGAGGGGACGAAAGGGTGAAGACTCGACCGCGGATACCGCCCGAAAAAGACCGGAGAGACCGTGGCGGACCGCCGCCAGAACAATGGAAGTGTTAAGGCGGTGTCCCCTCGGTATTGCCCAGCGACTTGTGCACTGCGCAATTGCTGTTTCAACTGCTGTGTTTGGGCAGAGTCACAAGGACAATGTCCGTTGCACTGCTGTTGACGAACAACTTGAACAACTCGAAGCGAAAGAAGTCCAACTTTCGCAGCCCAGCTCCACCTCCCTACTCATGATCTCTTCTGGGCTAACTTGAAGGTTCAGCTCCACCTCCCTCCTCAGTCTAAGATCTCTTGATCTTTTGATCTCGCCTGGAACCTTGTGTCAAAAGGTTGATGAAGTGATGCTTAATGTCCTCAGCCTGTCGGCTGACATATTATGGACAAGCTGTGACCAATGCCGAACCATGGTTCAATATAGGTTTACGTCCACGGAAGCCAGAAGGCTCGTTAGGACGGACAGCCCAGGACGGCCACCTCGACTCTCACACAGCTCCTGAACTATGTCAAAAGGTTGATGATGATGAAGTGATGCTTTATGTCCTCAGATGTCAGTTGACATATTAGGGACAAGTTGTGACCAATGCCGAAGCACGGTGCAATAAATCTTTACGTCCACGGAAACCAGAAGGTTCGTTAGGACGGACAGTCCAGGACGTCCACCTCGACTCTCACACAGCTCCTGAACCATGATCAAAAGGTTGCTTCTGCAGTCATATTAGTACCCGAAGCTTTCGGAGGGCGCTGACCGCGTCGCTGGACAGCTGCGCGGAGATAAAGAGTGCCCCTTCAGTGGCGTAACTGAATCTGGCAGTTTGGAGGAAGGTGCCGGAAAGCGGTGCTCGGAGTGTGAGGCCGATCTCTGTTGTGATAGTGACTGATGCAAACCTTACGCACGTTACCACCTCGCCCCAACGTGATCATAGTCCCGGCGCACACAGTAGGCACACAGTAGGCCTATAATTATATAGGTCCACGACACACAGGTCAACGCTCGTCCCGTCCTTAATAAGTGGAAGTTAAGCAATAAAAATATTTTTTTAAGTTTTCATAGCCTACTCACTTAAATCCCAAAACTCTTCTCTTTTTTTCTTCTTTTCTTTTTCTTCTCTCTCTCTCATAATATCCTTTATCAGAATTTTTTTTCACCGACGGTTCTAAAACAGACGAAGGAGTTGCTGCGGCGGCTGTATCCACCAAACAAATTAATAAACTTTTACCTGTCGGCTTCCAGACGACAGTTCAATATATACTGCAGAGTTGTGGGCTATTCTTTTAGCACTCACATATGTTTATTGTTCCAAAGGAAAATCGGTTTTGATATTATCTGATTCTCTTTCATCTTTACAGTCAATGTATAACCTAAAGTATGACCATCCGATCTTAGTTCAGATTTTAGAATTATATACGGAAATGACAAGAGATGGGAGAGAGATTGTTTTTATCTGGGTTCCCGGCCATGTTGGCATTAGGGGAAATTCGGCTGCATTTTCTGCAGCTAAGGATGCCCTTGATGGCGACATCTCGGTTGAGCTCATCCCATTCTCAGACCTAAAATCACGCACAAATAAATATATATTAGAACTGTGGCAGTCTGAGTGGGATGAGTTCCCGGAAAATAAATTACATCTGATATTTCCAGTGCTAAAAGAATGAGAAGAGAAGAGACTGTGATGGCCCGATTGCACATTACTCATTCCTTTTTATTGAAGGGTGAGGAACCGCCAATGTGCATCGGATGTGATCAACATTTAACCATAAAACATATTTTACTTACTTGTTCGGATTTAATTGAAATGAGAGAAAGCCACTTTACAGCTCAGTTATTACGTATGTTGTTTCAGGATATTCTGCCTGAGAAGAATTTTTAACTGTTTGAAAGAAATTAATATGTTTGGAAAAAATCTAAATTAGAGATCATTTTTAGTTATGTTTGTGTTATTCACCTTTTAAGCATGGTTATAAAACTGCATATAGACCCATTTTAAGACATACACATTATTCAAAATTAAATATATAATATCAGATGTGTATCGCCCTGATATAACCGTACCGGTTGACTGGGCGTAAAACACCAACTTACTTACTTACTTACTTACTCTTTCCTTTCTTCTTCTTCACAAAAATCTGGACGATGCGGCCATATCTGCGCGCGGCGGCGGCTTCGGTGGCAGTGAACGTTAATTCCGCCGTTCTACCTGTCATTTACTGCCGCTTAAAAATAGGAGTAGGGGAAAACCAGCCAGACTGAACTCGTTTCATAATCGGAATTACGTTTCGCGTTTGGGTTCAGCAGTTTTGGTTTTCGGAACTTGACTGACACACACGCGCGTGCGCGCACAACACACACACACAGAACTGCACTCTGAATTTAATAAATTTGACCTGTTCTTGACAAAGCTTGACTCATGCAGCTCGATGAAGGCCGGGATTGCCCCGAAAATTCGCATGTTGTGTTTTGTCCTAATAAATAGCGTTATTTTGAACCTTTTATGTGTTTGGATTTTGACCTGTTCTGTTTACATGTATGCACTGTGTGTATCTGGCGCTGTCAACACGCCATATTCATTCATTCATTGTTGAATACACTGGAGAGTCATGGCTCTGTTCACACAGATCATGGCATAATGCTGCTAGACTGTAGAACTCAACTCAGTGAAACTGATATGCATCTGTAACAACTGACCAGGAGAAGGTTCTGTATGCTTGCTTTCAATACAGCTTTACAGTCACAGTAGATCAGCAAGTCAAAGGAAACGAGCGAGTCGGGCTACTTGTACAGGTAAGATTGTTTCAGTATCACTATTAACTTAAGACATGTGCATGGGGGAATCAATACAGTGAGTCACCCCGTCGCCCTTGCTGATCTACTGTGACTGTGACCACTGACATAACCCGAAGAGTCAGTCAAACATTTCCTCTAGCAAAAGAAAAGCCAATAAAAACAAAATGTCGGAAAACTGTAAACTTTTGAAGGCGAGTACTCGAACTTGTGCACCGGACAAGATGGCGCTTCGCCATTCTCCGCCGTCTTTCTGCGATCTCAGAACTTATGAAGTTATGCTTAGAGAAAAAAAAGAGTAATAACCGTCGCTATATGGTCGTAGTTTAGCTTCTTTTCACACTTATGCTTTAGCTTCGGGGTGTTTACAGACCAAATTACAAAGAAGAAGAAGAGCAACAATAACAACATACATACTCGTGTAAGCCGGTCGAATTAAAGCTGTAACTCAACAAGTGTTCCGAATTTTATTTATTTACTGTTTTTTCTTATTCTTCTTTTTTGTTTTGTTTTTGTTTTGTTTGTTTCTTTTTGTTTTAATGGCTCAGTCAGTAACGGCATCACACTGCATTTCAGAAAATAAAATAAAAGATAATTAAAGCCACGCAGTCTTACCTTCGGACAAGTAACAAGCAGGAGTGGCTGACAGTGTCTGTGCTTGCCGCGAGAGGTACTGCCGGCTATATATATATATATATATATATATATATAATATATATATGACTAAGTGCCAAAAGGTGGGTCTGCAATGGGTGACTTGGTTGTGCTGAGAATAAAAGATGTTTAAACAAATATTTTGTCATTAGTGTGGGTTGAATGTGTGTGAAAATGAACGAGGATATAGTTGAAATAATAGCAGCAGAAATTTTGAAGCGGTTTGGGAAATATGTCCGATAAAGTGTGATTTTACTGCTGAAATTCAACCACGAAAAGCGGACAGTGGCACAGAGCCCGTCTCTGTCGGCGTGGTTTGGTTAAAGAAAACAAGGAAAAGTTATATTTATCACATCTGTTATGTTCGCGAAAGATCGTTTTACAAGATCCATGCATCAGAAAAACTTCCAACAAATTATGCTTTTGCAAAAAGCATATCGAACTTTATTTGATCGGACGTCATCTGTGTCGTAATACGAAACGCGAACTTTCGACAACAGACTGAAAACAACTGTGACCCTTGACATGAGCGGAAGTGACGTCATATGCACATCAGACTCGCGGTCAATCACTCAGCAGCTTTGAAAAGATTTAACCGAACAACTTTTGTTACATTAACAAAATTTGCCGCTCCTCAAATTTTGTCGAAATATGTGACGTCCGACTATCTAACAAGTTGTGAGCGAAAAACTAAAACATTATAGGTTTACACTTGTCAACAAACACGAAGGTACCACGTGACACTTCCCGGTCACATTTGATTTGAATGGCGTCGAAGGAATCTTCTGCTGCGAACATTGAAAGGTACGTCGCAATTATTGTTGTGAGGCTGACGTCCGACCATTCTTGACGTCCGATCACAATTTTACACCGTTTATTTTATTAAATCAGCTAGTTAATAGTTATTTAGATGATCTTTTGTGTTCAGGTTAGAGCGCAGTAGGACGAAGTGTCGTTTTACGCAACGGGTGAGATTTGCGGTGGCTGACGTTGTGCTAGTATCGCAATGAAGAATTATATTGCAGCATGAGCTCTTGCTGTAATCTGGACGTCCGATCACCATGTGGCGTAAAACTAACTTCCAGTTGCACAGTGCAGACATTTGTGAAATATGACAGTTGCCATCCCAACATTGCATAGCGCTTCGTTTGACAAGATCGACCTGTGAAATCGGGGACGGCCAGTAATAACATAAAAAAATATATTAAAAAATTACAAGGATTAAGTCGGTCGGACGTCAGGGTTACCCCAAAATTTGGTGCTGATGACATTTGACACCTTTTTGTTTAAGTTTTGTAAGGCTACTAAGAGTCATTTACTGATGGTTTAGTAAGTACTCCTAGACTTTTTATTTTGCTTGTTTGGTTTTAGTTTAGGTTTGATACTTTTAATTTTATTGAATTATTCATTGTGTTTTATGGATACATTATGTTTGTGGATAGGAATTTTGTTGATGATGTTTCTCATGTTGGTTGTTAATGTCTTATTATTTCAGACCAATAACTGCTGACATGACCAGGAGTAGGACAAAATTGCCCCTGCTATGAGTATGACCTTGATCATCAACTCCTCATTCAGTAGCAGCACTGTGCCTGAAGATTGGAGAACCACACTTATCACACCTGTCTTTAAGAATGCTACCATTCAAAAAAGTTCCGACCAATTTCCTTCACAAGTGTCATCTGCAACTAGTGCAAGATCCTCGCATATTGTCTTCAGTAGCATCATGCACTAAGACAACATCATCATAGCTCCTGAACAACATGGCTTCAGATGTGATTGCTCATGAATGTGAAACCCAACTCCTTGGCCTAATCACTAAAATCAGTGAACTCGCACATGACTTTCAGGCAGGGAAACTGGTAGACCTTGTGGGCTGGACTTCTCCAAGGCCTGCTTCACAAGTTGTCCCATTATGGGATCACTGGTAGAACAAACACATGGATCAAGAGCTTCCTGAGAGATCAACAAGCTGTCATGTTGATGGTATGAAGTCGAACTTTGTCCCATGGGACTCAGAGGTGCCTTAAGGCAGTGTTCTTGGCCCAGAATTGTTTGTCCTATACATCAGTGACCAAAGCTGCCACAACAGCCTACCTCCAGACTGAGACTGTTTGAAGATGACACCATCTGCCAGTGCCCCATCTCCACAGCTGAAGATCAAGCAATACTCCAAAATGATCTAAACAATTTCTGTATGGGTAATGAGAAAGCAGATGGAACATGTGCTTCTACCCGGACAGATGTGACATCCTAAGTGTTACTAAAAGCAAGAGGAAACACTACCATGCTCTGCATGGCCAGATGCTCAAGTCAGTCAACAGTACTCACTTCTTGGGTGTCACACTGACCTCAGACGCCACCTGGGAGACACATCAACATCACCAACAAAGCAAGCAGGACCCTGGGTTCTGGGAAGAACCCTGAAGATCAGCACCTCTTTAATAAAAGGCAAGGCCTACAAGGCAGTTGTCACACCAGTCCTGGAATATGCAAGCTCTATCTGGCACCCAAACAACAACCTGATCAACCGCCTAGGCTAGAGTCTGTACAGCAAAAGGCAGCATGGTGGACACCACAGAGATGCTGCAGGATATCCAGTGTCAACAACATGCTGACTGGCTGACTAGGCTGACCATATCTCCAACATAGGTGCAGGAAAGCAAGACTGGTGAACTTTTATAACTTCCACCATCACCATGGCTCCATAGCCACTGACACCAAGTGAATAACAGGTGACTATCCCAGTATCACAGGAGCCCATCATTCCCATTCCCTGTTATACCCAGTACCCTCCTGTCAAGTGACTACAGGAAATTCTTCTTTTTCCCAACACAATCAAGGATTGGAATGACCTCACTGAGGATGAGGCTGCTGTGCCCACCCTTGAGACTTTTTGTTCACATCTTCCAAAATCAGTACCTTTGGAGTAGGCCATGCCCCCCAAGTAAGTAGTGTTGATGATGGCTAGGGCTAGGGCTGTGCCGGTCAGGGTTTTCCCCCGGCAAGCAGCTGGATTGACCTAGTTGGAGATGTGACATACACAAAATTCAATGTTGTTTCATGTTTGTTTGTAAGAGTTTTTCTTAGTGCTGTGCTGTTTGGTGTGCTTTCTCTTGAAACATTCAAGGTGCAGTTTCTTTTTATACTGTAGGAGGTGGTATGGTGTTTTAGACTTCTGTTAAATGTTGTTGTTTTGACTGAAGTATGAGATAGCCAGTCGGAAGTGCTCAACAGGGTTACAATGCTATAATTACAAGCCAATTGTATGTAATGCCTATCAAAAAGGAAGTTGCATGCAGTACTCTGGATCTAAGTACATACTACTTTACTACATTATGTGTATTTTTATAGCTGAAGAGAAAGTTTAATGTTGTACTGTCAAGTCTTATGACTGTCGCAAGCTGATGTTCGACATTTTATGATTCTGCAGTAAAACAAAGCCAACAATCATAAGTTGAATGTAGCACTGTGTTTAAATATATGTTTTTACATTTGTAGGTGAAGAGAAATGTAGAATCTTCAATAATTATTGTACTGTCAAGTCACATTTATGACATTGTCATACTTTGCTGTAATGCTGATGTTCGACACTTTGTGTAGTTTTTTTGTGCTATGTCAAGAAAAGAAACAAATTCCTCAAAACTGACTTTCCAGTGTGTCTGTTACCTACGCTAGAATGTCTGAATGGCAGAATGGATGAAACTTTGTGTTTTTTGTTGACAGAAAGAAAAGGTAAAATATTTAATTATGTCGGATGTCAGGTATTGCGACAAACAGTACATGTCAATATTTTTGTAAGAAGTCAGGCTGCAATAAATTTATTTGAAAATACTTATGAGGACATCCTTAATCTGTTTAAAGTGGTTGGGAATAAAAATAATAATTTACCAGCCATACAGTAGCACTTTTGTGTCGCAATCCCTGACATCCGACCCAAAAACACTTTTCATCTTTTAAAGCTCGTTTTCTCAAAAACTAATAAAGTCGTTATCTTTCACTTTGAAGTGATGATTACCAATATAGTAAACATTCTAAAAACCTACTTCTTTTTACTTTATTTCATACTTTTTTTCCGACCTACTGTGTCCTCTTTTCATGCACACCTTTTGGCACTTAGTCATATAATATATATATATATATATATATATATATATATATATATATATAGCCAGCGGTATCGAACCGTTTGTTGTTTGTGGACACTGTCTTGTGACTTTGTCCAGCACTTCCTACTGAAACATTAAAATGGCTCTCATCGCTGCCCATCTTAATGCAGAAGTCATTCTGGTGGTGACAGTGTAGCGATAGGTATATAACCTCCCTCTTCCCCCACCTCCATACCCCCTTCCCCCCCATCTCCCCGTCCCTAATAAGCCTTACGGTTTCTGTGGACGTTAAGCACCATGTTTACTTACTTACAATCGCACATTGGGTCTCTAATATGTCAACCCGGCATCCGATGACATGAAGCCCCACATCATCATCATCAACAATCGCACTCAACGCTTTCTCGCAGCTCGCTTTCCCGGCGGCTGAGGAAGGGACGAACGTCTCCGAGTTTCCCGCACCTGCTACCACCACAAGTGTATGCTTGCATACCAAAGTGTTTTTAGCCGCCTGACTACAGGCCTCGATTTTACTACAAGTGTATTTAAACTACCATGTGCGTCTTCGACGTTTTTAACTGTAAATACTGTGTGTGCCGATTGTACATATTACATGTTGGTGCAGACCGCCGACATAACCTTGCAAGGTTTTTCATCTGCAGCCCAGTTTTTAACTGTAAATAGTGGACGACGATCTTTTTAACCGGACCCCTAGCGTGCTGCTCAGTTCTGGGTCATTCTCCTGAAAACTGGACCATAGAGGGTGCCGCTTTCCAGATGAAATAAAAATTTAACTAAAACATGAATCTTTTACCGCTATATTTCTGATGTAATGTGTTTGGAGAAATAAGGGAAATGCCACAATAGGTAAATGCATCATTATTTCTTCTGCTGTGAGCCTTTAAAAAAAATCGAATGAAGGATACTCTAATTACTGTTTTGATTCCATGCCCATAGTTAAGCAAACAGTGTGCCCATTTGGTAGAAAGCGCTCTGTTGGTTATCAAAGTCATATCTGAAGAAAAAACAAGGGTGCAGTTATTTTGTCCAGAAATGTAAGCTGATATATATATATATATATATATATATATATATATATATATATATATATATATATATATATATAGACAGATAGATAGATAGATCATATGTTTTGATCTGATACAAGTTTGCGTAAAAGAAAAACGCACCTACCTTTCTGCGTTGGCTTCAGAGATGAGTTCCAGTCAGAAACGAGGCCCTCCCGTCGTGAATAAGGTATGGTAATCCACTCACAAAAACAGCCACAGTAGATGGAAGTAAAGATCAGTTCTCAACCTCCTGACACTTGTTGATGATGATGATGACGCGGGGCTCAATATCCTCAGATGATGACGGGCTGACATATGACACTAGTCTTCTTCTTTCGTGTTGCTTTACGTCCACAGAAACCAAAATGCTTATTAGGGACGGGCGAATGGAGGTGGGGGAAGAGGGTGGGTGGGGGGGTGGGGGGGGAGACTATATACCTATCGCTACACTGTCACCATCAGAATGACTTTTGCATTAAGATGGGCAGCGACGAGAGCCATTTTTATGTTTCATTAGTTGTGATGGACAGAGTCACAAGACAGCTCGTGTTCTTTGTTTCTTAAGAGAAAGGAGAACCGAAGCGGAATCGAACCGAGGTCCTTCTGTTTACCAGCCTAACGCCTTACCGCTAGGCCAAACCGGCTGACATTGACACTCTTTTTGAGGTGAATAATTAATGCTGTCACGAAATCAAGGCCAACTATCCAGTCGTTTTTCCATTACACTGCAATGCATGGTCGCCCTGAGTAATTCCCCCTGCAACAGACGCTTTATATGCCCTACATTGTGAGACCTTTTTGGTCTTCTGCTTCTAAAAAGTTTAAGACAAAACAATCATGCAAAGAAACTGAGGATTATATAGAGATCTGTGTACATGCTGTCAATGTGAAGGCTTCCAACATGACAATAATTTGTTGTGAATTTTCAGCTGTTTAGACAATACACACCATTAATTACAGAATCAGCCTTAGCTATTTGTAGTACCCTGCTCTCCATTTGCAGTTTGCAAAGATGAGAGCTTTCTCCCTTCATTCTCTGTTTGGTTTCGATCTGTTTCACAGATTCAGAGCGTTAGTCTAAGTTGTTTCACTTTCAGACAGATATTTATAATGGTCTTGTGCTTGAAAATGCCACACATTTTCCTTTCTTACCCTGCTACTTAAAATTCCTTTTCATACTGACTGATGGATGCTACTAAAACACATCTACAGCGTTGGCAGTGCTGCCAACCACCAGACGGCACTACTGACATGAAGCACTACGAGGATAGGCCTTTCAATAAACCTGTTACTGCTACGATGAACCAGCATACCTGAAAGTGTACAACTAAAAGTGACATTGTCTGACAGAACTGAGTTGTAGAAGGAACAAAGGGCATCATATGCAAAGCAGAATACTTCTGCACAGCTGCCGTTTCATATTAGACTTGACCCTTTAAAAACTGCCCGGGGACCCTCTAAAAATTGTAGCAGGGAGTCCCAGGGACCTCCTTAAAATACTCACTAATGGGAGCCCTGCGTCGAGCTGTTACCTGTCAGTTTCATTGTAGGTATGGACTGATTGATGGATGTAGACTTTCTACCACCACAACACACTGTGTGAAGTCAGAAACTGTGAAGACCTGGCCATGCTTGCAAACACTGTGACACGAAACAGCGGCCTGTATCAGTGACTTCATAAACAAGACCGGAATGTATGACAAAAGTGTCGACTGAACGACGTGCTCAGGAGTCTGGACGTCGGTGCTGCACTGGCACTTGCGTGTGCGGGATCTTTGTCCTGTAGAAGTGGGCCAGGAGCATGGACATGGTATGTGCAGGAGATCTTTATCCTGTAGAAGTGGGCCAGGAACATGGGCATGGTCTGTGCAGGAGATCTTTATCCTGTAGAAGTGGGCCAGGAACATGGGCATGGTCTGTGCAGATCTTTATCCAGTAGAAGTGGGCCAGGACCATGGGCATGGTATGTGCAGGAACTCTCTCCTGTAGAGGTGGGCCAGGACCATGGGCATGGTCTGTGCAGGAGATCTTCATCCTGTAGAGATGGGCCAGGAACCTGGGCATGGTCTGTGCAGGAGATCTTCATCCTGTAGAGGTGGGCCAGGAACATGGGCATGGTCTGTGCAGGAGATCGTTATCCTTTAAAGTGGGGCAGGATCATGGGCATGGTCTATCCACGATATTTATTTTATCCAGAGGAGATGGAGCCAGGAGCCGGCTGTGACCAGTCCGCAGCCTGAAGATGATCATATGCAGTGTGTGATGTCGTCATCTTCAGTGTCGTGGTGCAGGCGGTTCTGCCAGAGGGAGTTGCAGCTGCTGCTTATGACGGACCTGGCTGCTGCGGCGTAAACTAACGAGTGGCCATGCAGTCTGACCCATCTTGCTGCCCTCTTAACTATCTCTGGCCTTTTGCGTCCACCACGCGAGGCGCACAGCTCTACCCAGGAGAAGAACAGCTCAGAGTCTTTGTCCGAGCTGTGGCACGCTGCACCGAGTGTTCCAGCCATATTATGACCAATGGTGCAGTTGTGGACTGCCACCGCCATCTCTCTTGTCTCCTGACCCGCCAGTCTGTCCAGTCGATGACTTCACAATGTTTTTCGTGTTATGCGATGTTGCACAAGAAGCAAGGTCTGGGGGGTGCAGCCTTTTTGTCGCAGTAGGCGTCGAAGAGAGCTTGCTGCTTGGGATATTACTCTTTGTGAAGAGTCTTTGACCCTGTGAAACAAGAGGGAGAGAGAGTTAATATATGGCGAATGACGAGGCAAAGAGCGAATAAAATCATCCCAAAGTAAGGTAAATGCAGAGACATTAACTAAAACCAAAGAGACGCAGGCTACATAAGAGGTTACTTAGTTCTGGTTAGCTAGTTAGTTCTTGTGATTTTAACGTACCATCAACTGCATAGGGTCACCTCACGACGAACCACACATTCAAAATTCTTTTACATCAGTTCAAAACACAAAACACTAAATCACAAGTTTGTCTTATTCACCGTTACAACGTTAGAAACCAGCTGTCTATCTATCTATCTATCTATCTATCTGTCTGTATGTCTGTCTGTCTATCAATGCACACTAACGCCTGTTATGGTACTTATTTATATTCCGTAGGCACTCACCGCGTAACCAAGCGTTAGCCCAAACTAACGCAGTTTAAAGGTAGGGAGAGGGAGGATTTCGAGAGAGAAAAAAATGTGAATGGACCAAGAAGATAGAAATTAGGACAAGTAAGAATTCCTGGCAGTGGGCAAAGCATGCATGGCTATGTTCTGACCTACACCAGGCTTTAAAAAGGAGAACATTTGTCAGCTTTGGGTTCTCAACAGAGGGGACTTTAGTTTCTGCTTCTGCAGTATCCCACTGCCACGGGTGACTGCACAAGAATAGCGAATAAAAAAAGAGCTAACAAACACATTTACTAAAGAGAATTACATGCAGAAACCACGCGCCTATGATACGTCACAGTTCCTTGCGTCAGTACTTACCTGTTAAAAAAAACATTCATTTATCGACAGATTAGCCTATTTTTAGATCTGTGTTGGGGTGTCACGGTGTCCTGACAGCAAGTTTGGGCGTACTTTCATATCAAGAGTTGAGTGTAATAGGCATGTACTCAAACTGGCCTATGCCCGAAATTATATTTGAGGCTTAACCAGAGGAGTGAGTGGGTAGAGGGTTATCAAAAGCTATACCTTGAACTCATCATATACTTGCGTGCAATTTGTGTGTGTGTGTGTGTGTGTGTGTGTGTGTGTGTGTGTGTGTGTGTGTGTGTGTGTGTGTGTGTGTGTGTGTGTGTGTGCGCGCGCGTGTGAGTGAGTGTGTGTGTATGTGTGTGCGTTGTTGTTGTTGTTGTTCTCAGTTTTTGCTGACACGATTTCCAGCGCCAAAGCAAACAGATGTTTAAAAAAAAAATCAAAAATATCGTTGAAACACAATTTGGGTGACACAGTTAGAGTTAGTAACCTATTTTGTGAGTCAGTTCACTGTTATGACAGAAAATCACACGCTTTGGATGAAGTTCGGTTTTGATTCTAAAATCCTGGCCCGAATGAATGTGTATCAGGATGTATTCTATATTATATTTGTGTTAGGGCGGGAGAGACACCTCCGGAGCCTAAAGGTAGTGTCAGACACAACTATTATACTCATATTAGGCCTATATTGACATGCTGTGAAAAGACCCATATAATTTATAATTTCATTTCTCTCTCTCTCTCTCTCTCTCTCTCTCTCTCTCTCTCTCTCTCTCTCTCTCTCTCTCTCTCTCTCTCTCTCTCTCTCTCTCTCTGTGTGTGTGTGTGTGTAGCCGAGTCTTACCTGAATTGCTGCAGTGTGCAGAAGGAAGGAAATGTCCGTGATCATTCAGGAGCCGCTCCTACTAGGGCCCATGCCAAAGTGACGGAATCTGACAGGTCAGTCCAGAGACACTGCACTACATAGTATCTCTTGTCAGTCTCAAGCGGAAGATACGTGAACGCCGTACGCTTTTTTTTTCTTTTTTTTTCACGCTTCAACATGCACGGCTATCCAATCATATCGCAGAACAGGTAGACAGCTAGCTCTACCACTAGTGGCCATGCAAGCTGGCAGGCCTGCTCACGTCATAGGTGCCTGCAGTGGCAACGGGTGTTTTTGTTGTTGCTGTGCGGTGCTGTGGTTCGTCATCTAAGATCACACCGATTTTGTTGACATGAACACCCCCCTGTATATGTGTGTGTGTGTGTGTGTGTGTGTGTGTGTGTGTGTGTGTGTGTGTGTGTGTGTGGTGTGTGCGCGCGCGCGCGTGCGAGTGTGTGCGCTCGCGCGCGTGCGTGTACAACCAGATTCATCACATCAAAAAGTGAGTCATTTCGGTCTCAATGTCGATGTTTTTTTGTTTTGTTTTTAAATAAAATATTCTTGCATTTACTAGGTTCGTTGATCTTTTTGATATAAATGGATCCAGAATAATGCAGTCGAATACCCTAAAAGTCAAAAAGTCGGACCTCGCGTAAAACGAAGCGTTAATTATAATGATATATATTCTCTACTATCTCTGTTTTGGCAGTTTAGATTCCGACGAGCGGATATTCTCCAAATGACAGACGAACTGAAAGAGGAGCTAGAACATTTGAATCGGAAGGGCGCGCTACCTCCCGTTTTCACAGGCCGGAGAACAGCGCTGAATCTTCTGCCGACACTGATGAACATCAATAGCTCGTCAAACGGTTTGTCCTGGACGGCTCCAGTTCCCCGTTTTTTTTCGTTTTTTTTCTTTTTTTCTTTTTTCTTTTCTTTCTTGTTGTTTTTTTCTTTTCTTTTCTTTTTCTTGTTGTTGTTTTTGTGTGTTTTTTGTGTGTTTTTTTCTTTGTTTTCCTCTCTGAAGAAGAAGTCTTTCTTCATGTCACTCAGTTTTTCACAAACTTGGTCTGGTGTTCGAACGCACACACCGCGGTTGCTTCCTTTTCTTGCGATATCCTGCCACAACTGGCCCTTTTGTTGGTTGGTCACCTCGCTATTTAAGGTGCTCTGAATAACCACTTTATTCCCGTCCCTAATAAGCCTTATGGTTTCGGTGGACGTTAAGCACCATGTTTACTTACTTACTTACCACTTTATTCGTAGCCACTTCTTCGGGGAGCACAGTGATCTCTTCGTGAGTATAACTGGGTTTTCTGACCTGTTTTGTCTTCCTATTTGCATTCAGCGCGTCCATGCGGGCAGAAGAGACTGAATTACACGACGCGCATGCGTAGAGGCTCTAATAACAGGGACACCCCAAAAAGAGTTCCATCATCTAAAAATAACCGACAGTTAGCTACCTACCGGCCCCTTCCGTGACTCATGCATGCGAACCAAACCAAATTCTTACCGCCAAGGTAGCTACCTTCTGGGTAACGTTTACCCACAGGGTAGCAAAACCCTTTTCCATGCATACGGGCCCAGACCGCTGCTTCTAGTGGCTGGAATTAACTTAGGTGAGGACACGATCTGCCGGAGATATCGTTGCTGGCACTTTGAACGAGTGTTTCGGAGTGTTCTCTGACTTCCTCACTGAAGCCTGTTCCAGGTGGCCAGAACTCCATTATTATTATTATTATATAATCACGAGCACCACAATATCATATCTTAAACTTCCGGTCAATATTCGACCTCCCCCACTGCCAAAATGGGAAAGATTGTGGTTGTTGATCGCTTTTATATAGCGCTATTCTCCGCTCTCGAGCAGCCTCACTGCGCTCGCATGTGATTCTACATGAGTGAATGGCTTTTTATAGCGCGTTTTGAATATCCACTGAAGTGGTGTATTTACAGCGCTGGCATGGCTGGTGCCACGTGAAACTGCTGCCATCTCGGCACGTTCTGTGTACAACATACAACCATGCACCATGTCACTTCATGCAAAGCCACATACGTAAGGTGCATACATATTTAGCTTTAACCTGACCCCTGCACTTTTGGCAGAATGACCGGGGTCTTTTACGTGCTACTGCGGTAACACGGGGTTGGAACGTATACCGAAATAAGAGTCAGCACATAAAGTTGACCCTGGAGAAGAAAATTATCCCGCCGCTCCTGCAGGGATTCGAACCCGCGAGCGACCTTTCGATCACGAGTCCGGCACTCTAACCACTGAGCTATCCCCGCTATCCACATCACCCAAAGAAACAACAACAACCTGAAACAACCAACCGAAAACCAGACATTGTATATCAAATGCTCTCTCTGTTTTCTGATTATATATATAAGTGAAGTGGGGGGCAAGCATGTATTTTTTTTATTGTTGAGTCATTATATTTAGATTTGAAATAGCATTGATTTGTATACGTTTCCATTTAAAGACAGTTTATTGTACGATTACTTTTCCCACTTACTACGGTACCTTAGTTGTGTGATATTCCAGCATTTGACACTCAATTTCTTTGTCTTGTGTTCTTTTACTGAATGCTGTGTTTCTATGCGATGCCCTGTTGTTCAACACAATGTCTTGCATTCTACCGGTTAACAGTGTGTCGGCCGTAATATTCTGCCGCTAAAGACGTCTTGCAACCATACAGTCTTTTCGCGGAGTTAATTAGATCTCGACAAACATCACCGGAGCACAACAACGTAGACCCGAATCGTCTGCGGTAAGCCTCGCTTGGCATGCGGGTAAAAACTGCTAGGCTACATACATCCTCAAGCTTCATTTCACTGTACATTCAAAACATAGTTGACTGCCAGTTACGCGCAGAAGAAGATCAAAATACAAGAGGTTCAGAATGAACGCTCTTCATCAGACAGGCTGCAGCAGATGGAGAGTGATTGCCCCTGCCTTAAAACATCTATGAGAATTCGGCGTTCATTTCGAACCGTTTCTGTGCTTTCATGCTATTTCTTTCATGAGAGAACAGAAACAAGGCTGGTCTTTGTATATAAGCTGGGACCATTTGGATAAAAACTAATAGAAATATGAAACATTTCCGGATTTACAATGGTCACTTTTTGTTTCTCGCTTCTATTTCCACATGGATGATTTTTTGGACTTTTTGTTTTCTTTTTTCATTTTTTCTGTTTTTCTTTTCTTTTTCTTCTTTTCTTTTCCTTTTTTCTCTTTCTTTTTTCTGGGATTGGTGACATGATTTTCCTTTATACGCCGATATCTCTCTCTCTCTCTCTCTCTCTCTCTCTCTCTCTCTCTCTCTCTCTCTCTCTCTCTCTCTCTCTCTCTCTCTCTCTCTCTCTCTCTCTCTAGCCTAGTCTGACCTGCTCCAGTGTAAAGAAGGAATGAAATGTCTGTTGATATGATTCACTAAGACCTAAGCCAGACTGGCCTAAGCCAAAGCGACACAATCTACTCTGTCAGTCGTGAGCAGAAATGTGAACCGTGCACAGGTGGTTTCATGTTTTAGCACATGAAAGCCATCCAGTCATACTGCATAAAACCATGCAAGCGGCAATGTCACAGGCACTTGCATGCTGTGGCCACGGGTTTCCTTTTGAAACACCCACATGGTGCTGAGCTACGCCATCTAAGATTACACCTTGTGTTTGTGTGTGTGTGTGTGTGTGTGTGTGTGTGTGTGTGTGTGTGTGTGTGTGTGTGTGTGTGTGTGTGTGTGTGTGTGTGTGTGTGACCGTGTGTGTGTGTGTGTGGTGACGTGTGTGTGTGTGTGTGTGTGTGTGTGTGTGTGTGTGTGTGTGTGTGTTGTGTGTGTGTGTGTGTGTGTGTGTGTGTGTGTGTGTGTGTGTGTGTGTTGTGTGTGTGTGTGTGTGTGTGTGTGTGTGTGTGTGTGTGTGTGTGTGTGTGTGTGTGTGTGTGTGTGTGTGTGTGTGTGTGTGTGTGTGTGTGTGTGTGTGTGTGTGGTGTGTGTGTGTGTGTGTGGTGTGTGTGTGTGTGTGTGTGTGTGTGTGTGTGTGTGTGTGTGTGTGTGTGTGGTGTGTGTGTGTGTGTGTGTGTGTGTGTGTGTGTGTGTGTGTGTGTGTGTGTGTGTGTGTGTGTGTGTGTGTGTGTGTGGTGTGTGTGGTGTGTGTGGTGTGTTGTGTGGTGTTTGTGTGTAGTGGTGTGTGTGTGTTGTTTTGTTGAGTCATTATATTTAGGTTTGAAATATCATTGTTTTGCATACTTTGCCATTTAAAGACAGTTTAATTTACAACTACCTTTCCCATCTTAATTGTCAGATATTCCAGCATTTGACACTAAATTTCTTGCTTGTCTTGTGTTCTGTTACTGAATGCTGTGTTTTTGTGCGATACCCTGTTGTTCAACACAGTGTCTTGCATTCTACCGTTAACAGTGTGTCGGCCGTAATATTCTGCGCTAAAGACGTCTTGCAACCATACAGTCTTTTCGCGGAGACTGCTCCGATAGTGGTGTAGAGTACGTAACACAGGTATCGCTTTCCAAAACGAAACAGCCGTCTATAGTTAGGTTCGAAGCTGGGGAAGAAGAAGTCAACGCAACCTTGTAGCCGGGACGTTTTTGAGAAACTCTATAGTTCGCTTTAAGCGCCCGCCTCCATTACCTACACGAGGAAAACGACTAGCCCACTTTTCAAAGTGATCCTCGTTGTGTGTCAGGCACGCCAGGTGGGTCACTTCTGTGTAACTCGACCGAACGACCCCCCCACCCCCCACCCCCCGCCCTCCACCAGTGTGAAAACCATTTCGTAGAATGTTTATTAGTCATGCGAAGAATTATACTCCTAGTGACTTCTGCTTGCGCGAAAGAAAATGTGTACTCCCCAAAGGCCATAACACTCCCACATGCCCTCATAAGTCAACAAGCATTCCATGTGAAATATAATTTAAGAAACTGGCACCCCCCCCCCCCTCCCACACACACACACAGAGTCACACACACACACAGAGTCACACACACACACACACACACACACACACACACACACACACACACACACACACACACACACACACACCACACACACTCACTCACACACAGTCACACACACACACACACACACACACACACACACACACACACACACACAACACACACACACACACACACACACACACACACACACACACACACACACACACACACACACACACACACACACACACACACACACGCGCACACACACACACACACACACACACACACACACACACACACACACACACACACACACAACACACACAACACACACACACACACAACACACACACACCACACACACACACACACACACACACACACACACACACACACACACACACACACACACACACACACACACACACACACACACACACACACACACACACACACACACACACACGTTAAAGATCATGTAGTCCATGTCAGAGTTCGGTGGGTTTGGAAAACACAAAAATTACCCCGTATGCACAAAAATGTCAGAGTCTTCTAAAATGTTGGAGCTGGACATTATACAAAAGAAGAACTTGTTTAACCCCGAGTTGTCCCCGAAGAGGTACTGGCGGGGACAAAAATCCCAGGAGGTAGGGGGGAAAAGAGCTGGACTCTACCTGTCGCTACAACTAGATGTCACCACCAGAATGATTCTCCACGTTTTACACACGTGCGTCTCAACACCATATTCTAACTCCCTGCAAATTTGCTGAATATTTCTACCTTCCTGCGAGGGGATCCAAACATATCAACCAATATGAACTCATTTAAAACTGTCCTAGACTTCACTGCCCAGTCTGGTCTTTTTGCCATGGGATGACAAACTCAACTAAACTGTTACTGGCACAAGAGCATTCTCTCTCTGTCTCTCTGACTGATTTCTGGGTTTTTCATGTTGTTTAACATAAACATATCCATTGTTGCAAAATAAATTGGTAAATTATGCTTGAGGGCGTTTACTATAGGCTTAGCTTGTTTAATGCTCATGCAACGAGTTTGATTTTCCATAGTCTCATGAATGTAAATAAACTTTGCTTTAACCAATGATTTCACAGAAGAAGAAGAAGAAAAGAAGGCTGTGTTTTGCTCTGTGGTAACTTTCGTGACGCCGCTCTTAACACCGGTTGGCACGTAACATGGCAGGTAATCAATATCTTGCTGAAATAAACAGTGACAGGTCCATGGAAATATCGATAGCGACTAGGGCACCGGGCCAATGCAGTGGGCCATGCAATTTGGTGTCGTGCTTGTGAGCGTTTACTATAAGCTTAGCTTGTTTAATGCTCATGCAACGAGTTTGATTTTCCATAGTCCGATGAATGTAAATAAACTGCTTAAACTAATGATTTTACAGAAGAAAAGAAGGCTGTGTTTTACGCTGTGGTAAATTTCGTGACACCGCTGTTGACCCCGGTTGACACGTAACTAGGCAGCTAATCAATATCTCTTGCTGAAATATCCATGGACCTATAGAGAGAGGACCATGGAAAAATCGATAGCGACTAGGACACCGGGCCACTGCAGTAGGCCATACACTTGGCTGTCGTGTTGCATGACTCCGTTTGGAGACCACAGGCACACGCAGAGAGATCGAACGTCGTAGTCGACCGGTGAGTAAAGCCCAACCTTCCTGGTCTAGTGGGTGTCCCTTACACTGAGTTTTTTGTTGTTGGTGGTGGTTTTAACTCCCTCCGCTCATTTTTTGTTTGTTTGTGTTTAACTCCCTCCTCTTCAGTCAAAAGGGATGCAGTTACTTACTTACTCAGTGTGTTCCTATGGGACACCTACCGACCAGTTTGTGGGGGTTTGGTGGACACGTTGCACACCACCAAACCCCCACAAACTGGTCGGTAGGTGTCCTAGAGAAACGCACTGAGTAAGTAAGTAACTTGGTGTTTTACGCCCAGTCAACCATTGCGGTTATATCAGGGCGAGGGAACACACTGGATATCACCCAAACCCCACAAACTGGTCAAACGGGTGTCTCCTAGGAACACACTGAACACCACCCAAACACCACAAACTGGTCAAACGGGTGTCCCCTAGGAACACACTGAACACCACCAAAACCCCGCAAACTGGTCAAACGGGTGTCCCCTAGGAACACACTGAACACCACCAAACCCCGCAAACTGGTCAAACGGGTGTCCCCTAGGAACACACTGAACACCACCAAACCCCACAAACTGGTCAAACGGGTGTCCCCTAGGAACACACTGAACACCACCAAACCACCACAAACTGGTCAAACGGGTGTCCCCTAGGAACACACTGAACACCACCAAACCACCACAAACTGGTCAAACGGGTGTCCCCTAGGAACACACTGAACACCACCAAACCACCACAAACTGGTCAAACGGGTGTCCCCTAGGAACACACTGAACACCACCAAACCCCGCAAACTGGTCAAACGGGTGTCCCCTAGGAACACACTGAACACCACCAAACCCCGCAAACTGGTCAAACGGGTGTCCCCTAGGAACACACTGTACACCACCAAAACACCACAAACTGGTCAAACGGGTGTCCCCTCGGAACACACTGAACACCACCAAAACACCACAAACTGGTCAAACGGGTGTCCCCTCGGAACACACTGAACACCACCAAAACACCGCAAACTGGTCAAACGGGTGTCCCCTAGGAACACACTGAACACCACCAAATCCCGCAAACTGGTCAAACGGGTGTCCCCTAGGAACACACTGAACACCACCAAACCCCGCAAACTGGTCAAACGGGTGTCCCCTAGGAACACACTGAACACCATCAAACCCCGCAAACTGGTCAAACGGGTGTCCCCTAGGAACACACTGAACACCACCAAACCCCACAAACTGGTCAAACGGGTGTCCCCTAGGAACACACTGAACACCACCAAAACCTCACAAACTGGTCAAACGGGTGTCCCCTAGGAACACACTGAACACCACCAAAACCCCACAAACTGGTCAAACGGGTGTCCCCTAGGAACACACTGAACACCACCAAAACACCGCAAACTGGTCAAACGGGTGTCCCCTAGGAACACACTGAACACCACCAAACCCCGCAAACTGGTCAAACGGGTGTCCCCTAGGAACACACTGAACACCACCAAACCCCGCAAACTGGTCAAACGGGTGCCCCATAGGAACACACTGAACACCACAAACTGGTCAAGCAGCTTCCGGGCTGGAGTGTCCACTTGACCCGTCCGGGTGTCTCTTGCTTCTATGTCTATTGGACGGTTCAGACGGGGTTGTTAACTCCCTTGACTTTTACCCGGCATTGCTAAGTCTCTTGGCTGTTTTTACTTCCGGTGCGTACTTTCTTCACAATGGAAGGCGGTGACAATAAATTCGCGAAGCTTACAGTGTCAACTGTAAAGGCATTTTTGAAGGCCCGTAGTCAAAATATGTCTAGCAACAAGCAATAACTTGTTGCTCGTGCTATAGGATGGCAAAAACAGTATTTTTTCCACGAACTCGCGATCTTCTGGTTAGCCCCAAAACGACGTAAATACACTTTTTTTTTCCATTCTCCATCACCTTTCCCCTGTAATTTTTGCAAACGCAACAGTAATGGCATTTTTACAGCTTCGCAATTCTAGGTTCAATTTCCATTGTTATACACAGCGTGAGCCAACGCCTACTCAGAAATCGGCCCGGAAGAGGCATCTACGACCTTTCGCGATTTCTTGCGCGAAAGATTACGAAGGGCATTCACTCTTGCAAACCAGCTTCGCTGAACCGCCCAACACATATCCCTGATGGGGCATTGGATTTCGGTTTTGATTCCTTGAATTGTGAGCCGGTTTGGCCCAGCGGTAAGGCATTAGGCTGGTAGCAGAAGGACCTCGCTTCGATTCCGTACCTTTTTCTTGAAAAGTTGTGGTTTGTGGACACCATCTTGTGATTTCATCCTCACAATTAATGAAACGTGAAAATGATTATGTGAACTTGCTACGTGAGATTGTGATTTTATATCCACACATAAAGAAGGGTCGCGTGTTCCGAATGTATGTCAGGTAAACATCTAAACGTGCAATTATGGATGCATGTTACATTATTAGTATGAAACTGTTATGTGGGATTATATCTACAAACAAAAGATGTGCGGTTTCTGAATGTATGTCAGGTGACATAGAAAGAAACGCTTGGTGAATGCATGTTACATGACTAATATTTGAATCGGCTGAAAATGATAGATATCAAAAAGAATATATAATATACATAT
>JABMCL010002056.1:37500-42500 GCA_018857735.1 Alviniconcha marisindica
GTGGCAGCCTCTTTGGACGACACTGCCAGAAGCATCAAAATCTTGCCACGAACTGATCCACTGCAACTGCAAGAAGGGATATACCGGCCGCTGCAAGTGCACCAAGGCTGCACTCAAGTGTACTGCATTATGTTCATGTTCGGGAGACTGACATTTATGCGTCTATATGGATAATGCGTCTGTATTACACTGCACCAGAATCGTGAAAAAATGTCAATTACAATGTAACCTCTCATGGTCCTCAGAGGTCAAATCTGACTTACCTTCCGATCTTAAAATGAACCGTGTGTACTAACACTGGTGACAAAAATTATGCTTTAGTCATAATTTGCACAGTTGTTATGATTATCCGCTGCTCTATTAAAAGCATTCAAGGGCGAAAATATATATTTCGTGAGTTACCGCAAAATATGAAACAAGACTCGCTGGCTACGACAAACCTTACACAACTCCTGTTTTATATTTCGCGGTATTCCACTCAAACCCATTGCGTAAGCTCTGTGTGTGTGTGTGTGTGTGTGTGTGTGTGTGTGTGTGTGTGTGTGTGTGTGTGTGTGTGTGTGTGTGTGTGTGTGTGTGTGTGTGTGTGTTTTGAGTTCTGGATTATTTTAATGAATGTGAAACTGTAATTGACGGATGCGTGTCACGTGACCAATCGCAGGTGCATTTGTAATTTGTTCATGAGATTATACGTATTAACCGATACTACCACCACCACCACCACCAACAACAACAACCAACAACAACAACAACAACAACAACAACAACAACAACAACAACAACAACAACAACAACAACAACAACAACAACCACAACAACAACATCAAGATAGTACCAGTGATCTGAATGCCTCGTGTTGTGTTTATTTCTGAACGTTTCGTAGCCTACACACACAAACTGAATGTAGTTGCCCCGCCTCCCACCCAACCCCGACGATGAGTAGACCATATTTATTTGTACAGGAAGACCACGAATATTACAACATCGACAACACGACGTGAACAACACAATCGGACTACTCACGCGCGCTTTCAAAAAAGCTTAGGGAGGTTTTTCAAATCGATTTTATTAAGTTAACCAATGCCAAACGATCAGATCAAAACGTTTTCGCGCATGTTTTCAATCATTATCAGACACATATATGCACAGTGATTCAAAATGCCGTTCACTATACACGGGCTCAAAACCCCGGCCGGTATGCTTTTCCTCTGGGTCACAGAGAGGTCTGATAACAAAATGTAGCTGGTAAAAGTGACTATCGGTCACCCAGCGTAGTATCGCCAGCGTTCCTGAACAACAGCAGCTGATCACACTTAGTTAGCTTGGACACAAGGAAGACACTGGAGGAAAAAAGCAAAAAGAAAAGAAAACAACAACAACAAAACCAAAATAACAACAACAACAATAACGAGTTGTTCTATATCAGAGAATAACCATCTTGCCTAACCAGATCTTGCCTAACACCATCAGTTACCCAGCACAGTGTCGCTAGCTTTTCTGAACAACAGCAGCTGATCTTACTCAACTGGCATAAACACAAGGAAGATACTGGAAAAACAACAACAACAAAGCAAAAAGAAAACAAACCAATAAACAAAACAAAACAAAAAAACAACAACAACAACGCGTTGCTCTGTATCACAGACTTATCATCTTGCCTGACCAGAGCTTGCCGAACACCATCAGCTACCCAGCACAGTGTCGCTAGCTTTTCTGAACAACAGCAGCTGCTCTCACTTAATTAGTATGGACACAAGGAAGACACTGGGGGCAAAAAAGCAAAACAAAACAACGCGTTGCTTTGTATCAGAGAATTATCATCTTGCCTAAGCCTATATAACCAGATCTTGCCTAACGAGATCTTGACTGACCCCGTCAATTATTCAGTGTAGCGCCTGCTAGCGTTTATGAACAACACATCTGAACAATCTTAATTAGCATGGACACAAGGAAGACACTGGGGGCAAAAAAGCAAAACAAAACAACGCGTTGCTTTGTATAAGAGAATTATCATCTTGCCTAAGCCTAGCCTAACGAGATCTTGCCTGACCCTGTCAATTATTCAGTGTAGTAGGCGCTAGCGTTTATGAACAACACATCTGAACAATCTTAATTAGCATGGACACAAGGAGTACAGGGGGTACTGGGTGGAAAACAACCAAGCAAAACAAAAAACAAAACAAAACAACGCGCTGCTCTATATCAAAGAATTATCATCTTTACTAACCAAATCATAGAGATGAAAGAGAGACAGACAGACGGATGGACAGAGAGAAACACGCGCAAAGACAAAGAGGGCTTAAATTTACATGCAGTTAGGGGAGCGGGGATAGCTCAGTGGTTAGAGCGTCGGACTCGTGATCGAAAGGTCGCGAGTTCGATTCCAGGTAGCAGCGGCGGGAGCATTTTCTTCTCCAGGGTCAGCTTTTTGCACTGACTCATTTCGGTATCCGTTTCACCCCCGTTTCACCCCCGTGTTACTGCCAAAGGTGAAGGGGGCAGGTACAGCTAAACACACATACACCCTTATGTGACACAGTAAACTGGTGCAGGGTTGTATGGTGTACACAGAACGTGCGCCGAGACGGCAGCAGTCTCACATGGCACCAGCCATGTAACAAGCAAGCAGCGCTGTACTGAGGTACGCAAGTTCTAAGGATATGCAAAATCGCTATGAAAGGTTACTGATGGATATGCAAACTCGCTATGAAAGGTTACTATCACTCATTCAGAATCACATGCCTCAAGAGAGCTTTGAGTCTGCTCGCGAGCTGAGACCAGCGCTATATGAAAGCGATTAACGATAGCATATTTCATACATAATTCATATTTTCCGGATACAGTTAGTTCTTGAAATAAAGCCGGCCAGGGTTGAAAAATCCCACATGACTCTGATGGGATTCGAACTCAAGACCTTCCGATCGGCAGTCCGACGCGCTAACCACTAAGCTACGGGGGCCGATGTTTCCTTGCGGTTAGGAATAAATGCCGTACGTGTATATTAGAATCTTCAGCACCTGGTTTTGTTATTGCGGATGTAAAAATGAACCAACGGTAAAAAATAAACCAAAGAAGTGGGGATGCTATAGATAGATATAGATAGATAGACATTATTGCTGGAACGAATAGATGCAAGTATTTGAATAAATGCCCCACAATGACGTGTTTTGGTTGGGGGCCGGGCTGGGGGGTGGGTGGGGGGGGGGGGGGGGGGGGGGGGGCGGGGCGGAGAGAGAAATAGTAAGAAATTGGCATTTTAACGCCCATTCAATCCTATAGGTGATATCATCAAACAATACCAATAATATAACATAATTTTGATAGTAATAATGTAATGATAAATATACTAATGCTATGCCTGCTGCCTATCTTTACGAGTATGGCAAATTATAATGGATTTGACGTTCTTTTTATATGGTTTTAAATGAATATTTAATACCCTGTGAGGGATGATTCAAGTATTTTAACTTGATTTCACTTGACGACTACTACTGCTACTTACAGTACTAGAGATTTTCGATTTTCTTGAATGAAAAATCGTGGTCCCAAAAAAGCTGGAAGATTCCAGCCGAAATATGTCAAGCGTTACAAAAAACAAAACAAAATTAATTACGTATAACACTTTCTCTCTCTTTCTCTGTGTCTCTGTGTCTCTGTCTGTCTGTCTGTCTGTCTGTGTCTGTCTCTGTCTCTGTCTCCTCTCTCTCTCTCTCCTCTTCTCTCTCTCTCTCTCTCTCTCTCTCTCTCTCTCTCTCTCTCTCTCTCTCTCTCTCTCTCTCTCTCTCTCCTCTAATTACGTATAAATCTCTGTCTGTCTGTCTCCCTCTCTCTCCTCTCTCTCTCTCTCTCTCTCTCTCTCTCTCTCTCTCCCTCATCAGTCAACAATTTAAATGACTTCATCCAATGAGAACACAAGCACACAAAACAAAAGGTGTGTGCAAAAAGCATCAAGAGTTGCTGAAAAATATCACAAATAATTACGCACCATTAATATGTACACTGTAGTTTGAATAATGTTTCAAATAAGCCTACATAACAGTATAGATACCACTAAAAACAAATACTGAATAGATTTAAAATGATCAAATGTAATCTGCACCTCCTCTACTGAATACTCTGAGACATGGCAACTCATCCACGGTGTCAGTTAAAGTGTTAATGGTTCGGATCTCCTTTTCGGACGGAACCTCTCAAATGATGAAGGTAATAGCAATATATTGTGACACTTTTCGATGGGTAACTGAGTAAATAATACTGCGCTTCCTTGGCATATTATTTGTTTTGATTTGTTTCAGGATTTTTTTTCTTTTCATTTTTCTTCTTCTTGTTTTCAGAGAGAAAAAAAATCTGAAATAGAATGACCGCTATCGTTCTGATGTTGCGTCTTTCGTATTAAATTTTGGTTTTAGAGTCACTTAAGTACTCAGATCTGCACGCCTTGTACTTATTTGGAGAAAGAGGGATTGTCAAGCATTAACACAGAAATCCCTCGGTCGAAGGGAGACAATTTCAAAACCCAGCAATCGCGCTGGAAGTAATTCACGCTTTGTGTTTATACATCTTTACGATATTCATAATAATAGCAATAACTTACGTTCATAAAGCACCCTTTCTCACAGCGGACAAAAGCGCTTTACAATTAATAACAGCATTTACAATTGCAAAATATACAAGCGCCACAGACTCACTGAGTCCAACATTTATCATGGCAAAATGACAAATGAAGAAGCTGGAACACTGGTCAAGACAAACCAGATCAAGCTGCATGAATTATTACTGCGGTATGCTCGTTTGAAGACGCAAGCCAAATGGCAAATAAGCATGGTAATATGACGATGATGATGATAGCTGATTTATACAGTCCTCCGACCATCCACGGAAATGGCGCATGCTCATGACAAAGATTGAAGAAAACAATTGTCACACTGTCATGAATAGCCTTCCACCGGAAAGCCATGCTCGAGGCAAGGTTTGAGGGGGAAAATGTCGCACTGTCATGA
>JABMCL010002056.1:47500-52500 GCA_018857735.1 Alviniconcha marisindica
CCCCACCCCCACCCTCCCATTCTCTCCCTGCTCCCTCCCTCTCCCTCCCTTCTCCCCCCCCCCTCCATCCTTCTCCCTATCACACTCTCTCCCCTCTCTCTCTCTCATCCCTTTCTCCACCCCCACCTCCCACCCCTGTATTTTCATTCTTCTCGTCAATCGCAATGTATAAGTCATACCTCTGTTCGCTCTGCCGGACTTTGTTGAGCTGTCTGTTGTTGTCACGGTAACTGGAGCTGAAAAATGACGTTTGTTGTAGTTTCGCATGTCTTTCGCTGAACGAAATAAGACCCCCCACCCTCCTCCCCAAAAACAAACAAACAAAAAAGCAAACCCCAAAGAGAAGGAAAGAGAGAAAGCAGTGAATATTCAATTCAAATTAAATAACAGCTCAACCAAAAAACAAAACAAAAAAACAAAACAAAAACAAAAGAGATAAGTTATTTTGTTTCTCATCTAATTTTTCATCATTTTTAACCGTTTAACTGTTGTTAAGGTGTCGTTTTTGTAGCTTGACAAAGGGGATTATTCCGAAAATTTGCAGATTGTTTGTCTGTGTCATAATAAATAGGCGTTCTTTTGAACCTTTTATGTGTTTGGATCTTGTTTAGAACGCTAGAAGTCATTCTTGTTTCAGTTTTGTTTTTTTGTTTTTTAATACTAATTTAAAAGTTGGATATATTCATAGAGAATAAATTCTGTGACAAGGGCCAAATTCAGCACGGTCCGACCGACTGATTCTTGCTCTTGCTTTATATTTAAAGTCTTTTCACAGAAGTGATATTAGACTGATCTTACAATCATTAAGATAACAGTATATATCATCAAGTTACATCAAAACAATAACAAAACAAAAATAAAAAGGATAACAAAATGACTGACTGACTGACTATCATTCAATTCGCTGGCCAGTATCAGTAGAGATAGGACACAAGAGCGTTTAGGTTACTTAGAATAAGTCAGAAGAAAAATCAGAAGAAGAAGAAGGAGGAGGAAGAGGAGGAGAAGAAGAAGGAGAAGAAGAAGAAGAACAAGAACAAGAACAAGAACAAGAACAAGGAGGAGGAGGAATTAAGAAGAAGAAGAAGGAGGAATTAAGAAGAACAGGAAAACCAAAAACGAAAGAAAGAAAAAAAGAAAAAGAAAAAAGACAAAAAAGACGACGACAATAATCCGCTCACCTGCCACAGATAAATTGCAATAGGCTGAGTGCGGTTCTTCGTTGACGAATATCCGCAGTGCGTAAACACCGCTGTCGGCCGGTGTCGCTGCTGGTATCAGCAGCTGCAGCTGGCCCCTCAACACTCCCTCTGTCTTTACTCTGGGACTCACTGTCGACTCATCACAAGACCCCCTGCTCGGGCAGCTGTGATAATACACTAAAAACAAAGATGGATGCACACCGTAGTTTGTCGTGAGACAGAGATATACTGGTCCCCAACAATTCGCTAGACGATTTCAGTTTTCGTTCTTCCAAACACGAAAAAAAAAAAAAAAAAAAGGTCAAAAGAACGCTGTTTATTAGGTTAAAACACAACATGCGAATTTTCGGGGTAATCCTCTTTATCAAGCTACAAAACGACACTTCTCTAAAACGACACTGACACAATAGTTAAACGGTGAATTTTAGCTTCGCTTTCCCATCTCATTTTCATCGTTTTTCACTGTTTAACTGTTGTTTAAGTGTCATTTTGTGACTTCATAAAGGGGATTACCCCGAAAATACGCATGTTGTGTTTTGTCCTAATAAATATCGTTCTTTTGAACCTTTCATGTGTTTGGATGTTGTTTTATTAGAGAACGCTAGCAGTCATTCTTGTTTCAGATTTTCGTTGTCCCAGTTTAACTAATTGTCGGTTTTAACCCCTTGTCAGCCACCTGAGTCATGCCGGTACGAGTCCATTGGTTAAGGTGGACGGGGAGAGTTAATCTGTTCGTTTCGTCTGACACGCAAAGAAATCAGGGTCACATGTACAACTATGATATAAACTAATTAAATTGTTTCGTTCGCTTTTCACAGTTGATCGTTGCGTTTCACACCGACAGTCGGGTTAGTGCTGTATTGATAGGGCTGCTTTGATGGCCTCATTAATCGCAGCTTTCATGACGACTAAGTAAAGTTAATGGTGGCTTGCGTGACACCTTTTATGGCAGCTTTAATGACATTTAACTAAGTAATTTTAGTGGCGGCTTCTATGGCAACCAATGGCAACATTAATCTTAAGTGACTGTAAAGTTAATGACGGCTTTAAATAGCAACAATAATGGTAGCTATAATTTTAGCTTCAATGACACCTTTAATGGCAACTTTAACGGCAACTAATAGCAATGATAATGGCACGTTTAATGGCAGTTTTATAGCAACTTAAACGATTGTTTCACTATACGGAGAATGCACTTTGTTTTATTATTGCAATGCTTAACGTCCACAGAGACCACATACGGTTTATTAGGGGCGGGGTCCGGGAAGAGGGAGGCAATACTGCAAGGTTCCAGGCGAGATCAAAAGATCAAGAGATCTAGAGGAGGGAGGTGGAGCTGGACCTTCAAGTTAGCCCAGAAAAGATCATGAGTAGGGAGGTGGAGCTGGATCTTCAAGTTAGCCCAGAAGAGATCATGAGTAGGGAGGTGGAGCTGGGCTGCGAAAGTTGAACTTCTTTCGCTTCGAGTTGTTCCCAACAGCAGTGCAACGGACATTGTCTTTGTGACTGCCCAAGCACGGCAGTTGAAACAGCAATTGCGCAGTGCACTAGTCGCTGGGCAATGGCGAGGGGACACCGCCTTAACACTTCCATTGTTCTGGCGGTGGTCCACGGTCTCTCCGGTCTTTTTCGGGCGGTATCCGCCTTAGAGCCTTCACTCTTTCGTCCCCTTCCCCCCTGTCCCCGTCCCTAATAAGCCGTCTCACTTCTGCGGACGTAAAGCAAAATGTACTCGAGGAGGGAGGGGGTGGTGGTGGACGGGGGTCAGGTACTTATGAATAACTCGTCCCTGTGCTTCGATGATGATGAAGTGATGCTTAATGTCCTCAGATGTCGGCTGACATATTAGGGACAAGCTGTGACCAATGCCGAAGCATGGTTCAATAAATCTTTACGTCCACGGAAACCAGAAGGCTCGTTAGGACGGACAGCCCAGGACGGCCACCTCGACTCTCACACAGCTCCTGAACTATGACCCTGCGCTTCAACCACCGCCAGAAGAATAAAGGTAAAGATATACCTTCTCCAGTTTTCATCTCATCTCATCTTATCGTCATCAACATCATAAAAAATTTAACTTTTTTATATATTTTTTTAAAAAGAGGAGACGACTTATGTGTGTGTGTGTGTGTGTGTGTGTGTGTGTGTGTGTGTGTGTGTGGTGTGTGTGTGTGTGTGTTTTCATCTCATCTCATCTTATCGTTATCAACATCATAAAAAATTTAATTTTATTTTATTTTTTAAAGAAGAGACAAGTTGTGTGTGTGTGTGTGTGTGTGTGTGTGTGTGTGTGTGTGTGTGTGTGTGTGTGTGTGGTCCCTGGCCCGGTATATGACGTCAGTTCATGCACGCACGATATTGACGGGGTTAATGGCAGTTTAGTCACAATGAAGTCACACCACTGACGTGGGTTAATAGCAGTTTAGTCACATTGACGTCACACAGCTGACGTGGGTTAAAGGAAGTTTAGTCACAATTACGTCACACCGCTGACGGCAGTCTTACCTTGCTCATCATCTCGCATGACGTAGATGTCGTAGGGCGGGTTCAGGACCAACCAGGGGGGTAAGAAGAAGGTAACGTTGCCGGTGGCATTGTATGGCACTGGTGGAACCTTGCATCTGATGTTGACGTCTGAGGCAGTTCAGTTATGTGTTGAGTGCTTTAATTATACAAATAGACAGGCACTCGGAAAGGACGCGTGCTCGCACGCACGCACGCATAGAAACACACACACACACACACACACACACACACACACACTGAGACACACATACACACACGCACGCACACATAGGTGCACACGCACGTACTCACTAGCAGACGCACATGCAGAGAGAGACAGAGACAGAGAGTCAGGCAGACAGACAGAGACAGAAACAGACCGGAAGAGACAAAGAGAGAGAGAAGCACATGCGCATATATTTACACTAAACACACACATACTGACACTCCCACACACATACATACATGCGCACAAACACACGTGCACACACACACACACACACACACACACACACACACACACACACCGACTGAGGTGGGTGGGAGCGCCGGAGTTAGTGGGGGGGGGGGGGGGGACTGAGTAGCTCTGACCTCTCACTGTGTGATTTACGCCATGTAATCCCATGAATAGAACACTGATTACTAAACGTCACAGTGTGATTTACACCTCGTAATCCCATGAATAGAACACTGTTACTAGACGTCACTGTCTCTTTCGCAATCTTTTGTCATCGGAAATGTATACGATCAGTGCACCTCAGACAGGCCTTACTATGGTTACATCTTTTCGGAAATCTCCAGTAGTTCAAGAGTGTCTATAACTGAGCCAGACGTCATTTTCGGGAGGGGGACTGAGGAGGGTGGTGGATGGCGGTGGTGGTGGGGGTCACTCTTTTGTTTGGTTCGTTGGGATGGGCACGTAGTCTGTACTGTATTACAGAACATGACGGTATTTGGCACATAGCCTACAGCGGGAAACAACGAATCAACTCGTAAGCTTACGGGTCTTGTTTACGCACTTAAATGACGTTATGAGCTCCTGTTTGTTTGTCTGGTACGGCTTGGCGAGTAGAAAGATAATACGTAGATAAATAACAACAATTAACTCAGACCACTGCAGAGATCTCCAGCTTTGAGAGCGAGCGAGCGAGCGAGCGAGCGAGAGAGAGAGACAGAGAGAGAGAGAGAGAGAGAGAGAGAGAGAGAGAGAGAGACACACACACACACACAGATATACACAGAGACATAGAGAGAAACAGAGAGAGAGAGACAGAGACAAAGTCAGAGAGAGAG
>JABMCL010002056.1:55000-95000 GCA_018857735.1 Alviniconcha marisindica
GAACTCCTCAGTTGAATAGCACTAGTTACACCCCAGGAGGGCACATCAAACGAACGACTCAAAATCAAGACAAAGAAGCAAGGAAGAACGGAAAGAAGGAAGGAAGGAAGGAATTAAGGAAGGCCGACTAACAATCGTTTCATCAATAGTCTTACCTTTCCAGGTTTTGCCATGAGCCCATCGACTGTAAAAATGGCCACAAAATCCACAACAACAAAGTGTCTCTTGTCTCTCTTCGATTTTTAGCTTTCGCCGGCGTTTCATCAAAAAGACGGTGTCACTGAGTCGGATGCTGTCAAAATACTGCTGTCTGCTTGGGCAAATTCAGTCCTATCAGTGCTTCAGCCACAAATAAGTGTCAATAACTAAGCCTAAAATGGGTCGTGGTGGTGGTGGTGGTGGGGGGGGGGGGGGGGCGAAAAGATGGGCTATAACAAGTGCAATAACAACAACAACAACAGCCCTTGACTTTGGTGGCTGAGTTACAGGCCGAAGACAGCCACTGGCTGAACTGAACTGGGGGGGGGGGGGGGGGGGGGGGGGCACTTCTTGTAGTGAAAATTAATAAAGAAAACAGCGTGATGAAATGATCTACGTCAGTCGAAGGCAGCAACTGAACCAACAATCAATCAAGGATGAACGCGCTCTTTGAAACGCATGATTCTTACTGCGGGATGAATCAGTGAATACCGACACACTGTCGCTGTCGCTGTGAAAAACGAGACGCCGCAAGAATCGATCCTCCCCAGCTTGTCCGGTGAATGGCTGTCTGCGGATATGTTTCGATAATTCTGACCACGCTCAATCCACACAACGTATGCCGCTGGTGAGAGTATAAAACTATATACGCACGTACTGACTTGCTCCTGCGCCGTTGTTTTTATTAGGCTGCATGACTGGACTGAGCCGTGACATGAGCGATCCTCGTTGACGTGCGTCTATATTAAGCTATGCCTACTCAGTGAAGACTGAGTTGGGGAATCTCCGACTTTACTAATTTGCCGAAGGTCAACTATGTTGAAGAGATTGAGGAGGGAGGGACTGAGGGGGAGGAAGAGAGAGCTTCGGTCTAAAGAGAGAGAGAGAGAGAGATTAGGTCTAAAGAGAGAGAGGTGGCCGTCCTGGGCTGTCCGTCCTAACGAGCCTTCTGGTTTCCCTGGACGTAAAGCTATATTGAACCGTGCTTCGGCACTGGTAAAGTAAGTAAACATGGTGCTTAACGTCCACAGAAACCATAAGGCTTACTATGGTCTCAGCTTGTCCCTAATATGTCAGCCTACATCCGAAGACATTAAGCAACACAACCGCCGAACCGAACCGCCGCGTCCTCCTACCTCTCTGTTAGGACGGACAGTCCAGGACGTCCACCTCGACTCTCACACAGCTACTGAACCATGACATGTTATTTCTGTTTTGATTCGGCTTTTGTATGGCCGAGTCTTGGGCGCGCAGACTTTCACTCTGCTTAGCTAATTGTAAACCCTTTCCGGGTCTTTGTGCGTGTACCCGAACTGACCGGTGATGCGCGCCAGTAGTGGCAATTACGTCTTTGTCTCTGTTCTCTAACCGAGCAGACAGATGCAGCCAGATCAACAGCTTAGATTCTTGATACGCTGCCCGCGTCAGTAAGACCCTTGACGTTGTTCACAGATATGCTCTGCTAGTCGGTAACAATGACATGCTGTAGCCCTTTTGTACACGCGTTGAATAACGACTGAGGCTGGAGCCGGAGTGCCACCAGTGTCACTGTCCGTCTCGTTGTGTGCTTAAGTGGAACTGCTGTATCAATTATCTCACTCTTCCTGTTTAGTTAAGAATGAGATTGGTAACCCGTATTTTTCACTGTTGCTTTATTGTACACTGGGAGTTCATCAGTTAATTGACTGGCACTTAAAACCCGTATCTCACAGAGTCGCGGTGAGTATACAAGAGACGGCCAGTCAATTAACTGATGAACTCCCAGTGTACAATAAAGCAACAGTGAAAATAGTTTGCAATACATTTCTCATTATGACTGATCCAGTTAAACATCTGAACAAAGTGAGTGAAAGAAGCTTTTTTCTCATAACACTGAGCCAGAGAGGGAGAGAAGAGGGAGGTGAGGGAGATTTGTACAATTTGCAATTTCTTCATCTACACATTATTATAGACTTGTAAAGATGTATATGAACACTTTGAATATATGGACTACTTATGATAAGTTTAATTCAGTTAGTAATATTAATAATAAAGATATAAAATGGGCGTGTAGAGTGATTTACAACACACACACACACACACACACACACACACACGTTAAGTGATAAGAGGAAGCAGAATCAGTTCAAGTCAGTCTGTTTATTTGCTTGTTTAACAAAACTTTTCATAAATGGTAATAAAAATCAAGTAGACATTTAATGATTTATTCACAGTTACTTGTCAGTCAGTGTTATTTTCCTCTCAGAACACAGAAGCACACATATGAATGAAACTGAAAAGTAAATATCATTAACAAAATGTAAAACCACAAAACTGCATCAATCACTGTGTGAGGACTGCATTTTGTGAATTGCATTTCTTCTTTTTTTAAAGCACAATGCATGCATGTAGCTTGTGTGTGTGTGTGTGTATAAGTGTATGTTGTTTTAATTGTTGTACTCTTAATCTGTGGCTGAATTTATTTGTACACTGATTTTTAAAATAAGTAGAATGCATACATACCGGTTGTGTGTATATATGTGGGTTGGGGGGGGGGGGGGGGGGGGTGTGTTATGTGGGTGTGTAAGCGAGAGAAAGAGATAGATGTATGGGTGTGTGTGTGTCTTAATAGCTGTATTTTTAATCTGTGTCTAAACTGACTTGCATATTTTAGCAGAGTGTATGTATGTGATATATATATATGCAATGGTGCGGTGGAGTGTAGAAGGACAGGACACAGGCAGCGGAGTCAGTAAAAATGGAGACCACAGCAGGCGGATGGCAGCAATCAGGTTTTATTTGCTCAGCAGCAGACAATTTTCAGCACACCCAAAATCCTCACACGCATGCATAGATAAGAGAACGGCGTGGGCCGCAAGGAACACACACTATCGCTACAATAAAATCGGCCCTCTGGACCACAAAATGGCTGACAATTGTGTTTCCTTGGCCTGCACAAATACAGTTTCCTCAACAATAACTAATTAAAACATCAAATGAAAGCTACAATTACAACCTTTTAAACCGTATAAACAAAATGTACACACATGATTTATTTTACTTACAACAAGAGTGGGAAGCGTGGCTTGCACCTGTCTATAAGCAGATTCGTACAACTAAATCACAACTAACACAATGTACAAAATATAACTGTCAATAAAACTTACATCAGAATAAAGTGCACGCTCCCACGGTTAAAATGGTACATAACAATTACAATACAACGCTCTGTAAGAGAAGCAAGACACACTCAAAGACTAGCACTAAAACAATCGGTGCGAACTTTCGCCTGGGGCGCGTTATTTTAGTCGCAGCAGCGCTGATAGTGATACCAAGTAGTCTATGAATACACTTAGCTTCTACAGTACACAATACTTAATAAGTTAATTTCAACCCAAAATAAACACTAAACATGAAGTCAACTAAGCAAAATACTATACAACAAAGCACTCATCGACACAGAATTACTTTCATCGAGTCAAAACAACGATTCACTACTATTCACTAGTACTACACAGAAAATGCGCCATGCAGACGACGGCTATAAAAAGAATGGACCTAGAGAGGCATCAGCTACTGATTAAGCTCGATCCTGCATCTAAATAAGATCTAAATAAACATTCTAAGATGCCAAATTATATTACACATGGCTTAGTGCATAAAAAAGGACTAGGTGAACAAAGAGTAGGTAAACAAACAAGCGGTCAAAATATTAAGGGAGAAAACAGATTCGAAACTGGTGCAGTAATACTAATAGTATGTGTGTGTGTGTGTGTGTAATCAATAGTTAATGCACTAGGCCTACACTATTTGTTATAATTTATGTTTGTTTATTTTGCTTGTGGCCATAATTTGAATTCCCTGTGTTTACAGAGGACAAATGATATATTCTTGATTCTTAAAAAGCAGTATATGTATAGATATAAATTGTATATTGCTGTAATGTACACTGTTGTGATTCAGATCTCTTTTAAGTTTAAAGAAATTTTGATAATTTGACTGAAGAAATAAAATAAAAATGAAGTGAGAAGCCAAAAGGTAAAACTCAGGCCACATTCCTTACACTAAGTTAGTAAGTAGCAGTGGGTGTAATATGAAAAGCTAAATTCTGAACTACTCCAGGCTTTTTAGACAGAAAATAATAATCAAGTGTGGTGCTTGTCAGTGGAAATTAAGCAAATGTCATCAACACCACTGACTCACTCAAAATTTATATATCAGTATTTACAATCTGCCATATAAAGGCACAAGCACACTCAAACACAGGCATGGTTCAGGAGCTGTGTGAGAGTCGAGGTGGACGTCCTGGACTGTCCGTCCTAACGAGCCTTCTGGTTTCCGTGGACGTAAAGAATTATTGCACCGTGCTTCGGCATTGGACACAACTTGTCCCTAATATGTCAACTGACATCTGAGGACATAAAGCATCACTTCATCATCACATCAAACACAGTTGGCATGCAAGCGCCAACAGGAGACTTTGGTCAGGAGTGACAAATTAAACATTACAAAATAAATTAAAGGCACACTGCTGATAGGTTTAGGGCTAGGATTAGGCCGCATGTCTCATTGTAGCATATAAACAGTAATGATAGCACACAGGCTTGGTGATTTTGTTGTGAATCCTCTTTAAATATACACCCCCATCCCAATTTTTAAAAGCATCAGGATACTGAAAGAATTCTGTCCGAAATAAAGTAAATAAAATAGTATAAAACAAAGCTGTGCGGATTATAGTGGCAAACATGCTGTCACTTTTTTTTTACCAGTTTCACTGAGCGGCGACCACCTAACTTTCCACAGTTTCTTGTCGGCAGTTAATCTGTGCAACTTTAATTCAAGTCCCTCCACCTCCATTCCTTTGTAGTTCAAACAGCACACAGTATCCTTCCCCATGGTAGTTATTTTTTAGTATTGTGGTTGGTCGAAACTGCCTTCACTCAGGCGACACCCAGTAGGCCTAACATAGCCACCAGAACGTCTCAGTCAACAAACTTCCGCCTTACACAGGGGCAGAGCACTCTAAAATTTCCTCTCATGGGAATGCATGTTTCTTGTTACACCATACTTTGACGTCACATGCACATGTGTCACAAGTAACATGTGAAATGTTACTTTCAGTGTAAGACTCAGAGTTTGCCGCACTTACTGTCATTTGATCTTGTACAGAACAAATATCTGTCCTGACAAATAAAGTTACCCCTCCATAGTTTTGCTCTCCTCTACAGTGTGGAATTGTCTGCAAGCGGCAGAGTTTTGTGTGCACTAGTGATGTTACAAACACTGCCAGAGTCACCACAGTCACCACTACAATGTGAAAACTGACATTACACTTGCATTGCACTTGGGTTGCAGAATATACATGTGCATACAGCAAGATAATTTATGTTGCCACACGTCACGAGTAACACTGATACACACTGATGTCAATTTCAAACAGCAACATAATAAATATCAATCAACTTTCATCTTTAATTCATACAAAACCATTTCCGTGGAAGAAAGAACCACGCAAGCATGCCCCAGTAACAACTGTCAAAGACATTTCATTTTTGAGTGATTGGGAAAGCACCTTTTGACACATACTGCAGCACGTATCATTGTGACAAGGGGTAAAATGCACTTGTAATGATTGTTACCTAGACTGATCCGCGGATTTTTCTTTTCTTTTCAAACCGATCTGCAGACTAGATATGTGAGGCACAGGTACCTGATGTTAGAACTGATCTGGCAGTTGGAACACGTCAGGACTGTGTGCATATTTAGGAACATTTATGGGGTGTTCTTGTATGTATGTATAGCACTTGTTCTTGCTAGTGAATTGAATGAGCTTTTTTCTAATGCCTATGTACATGTCGTGCCATGAGCTCATAATGTTTCAAGTGGTATAGCGCTTACACACTCAAGACCAAAGGTTAAGCAACTTTAAGCGTTGTATGTTTCCAATATTTTCATCAAATAAACTCAGAAAATGATTTCAGAAAGTTGATAATAATCTGTCAAATCACTGACACTGTGGACGTTCGCTTTTGTGGATATCTTTGACATTTCCTAGCAGGCGTTTGATTGTTTGCATACTTGCCAAAAGAGCCTTCAGGCTTCAAGCTGTTTCCATCTATCAACTGCATGCTGAAGAAAGCCAAGGCTTTGCCATCCGGTGGCATCAGTTGAATGACTCTAGAACAGAAATTGTTTCACCCGCATGTAATACTGACAAAGCTGGATGTTTTTACACTTATCGGGCTGGTTTCTCACGTGAGTGCAGAGACATGTGAAACTGTATGTTGAATGGAGGCCAGTAGACCAGTGAATAAACTTTCCTCCAGTACAGGTTTTGTGGAAATAGTTCACTGAGGTTTGAACATCTGTGCAATGCTGTAAAACGTTGTTCAGCTTTTCAGATTGAGTATATTTATAAGAGTTATTATTTAGTTATTTGTGAACACATTGTAGAAACTGTGGTGCAGTTTTTCAACACACACATATCCTTCAAGTGAAATGTCCAAACTGTTGTAAGCGTTACAATTTTTTTCATTGTCCTAACTTACAAAACCGTAGACTTTCAATCCCTTCAGATATGTAAATATCCAGTATATGGATTATGGGAGATATTTATGCTGATTTTGTTTCTCAATAATGATGATAACAATAATGGAAATGATCATTTTGAAAGTGCAAATTCTTTAACAGTTTTAAGCATTTTACAAAAAAAATGATGAAAGCCGGGGGAGTGGGATGATAGAACTGTACAAAAAATCAAACAAGGTATATCTATATATTGAGTACAAATTTGTTTATGTGCACATGCACGTGTATGTATTTATGTGCAGTGTAGGTCCTGTTTGTTTTTGTTTCTTCTGGTTTGAATTGCTGCTAGTACAAAACAGAGCGGAATGAAATACAGCAATAGGAAACAGAGTGGAATGAAATACAGCAGTATGAAACGGAGGCGAATGAAACAGCAGTATGAAACATAGCTGAATGAAATGCAGTAGTATGAAGCAGAGCAGAATGAAATACAGCAGTATGAAACAGAGTAGAATGAAACACAGCGGTATACTACAGAGTGGAATGAAACAGCAGTATGAAATACAGCAGTATGAAACAGAGTAGTATGAAGCAGTATGAAAGTTGAAACAGAGTGGAATGTAATACAACAGAACAAAATACATCAGGTATGAAATACAGCAGAAGGAAAGAGAAAAATGAAATACAGCAGAATAAAATACAGCATTCAGAAAAAGTGCAGAATGAAATTAAGAAGTATGAAACAGAGCAGAATGAAATTAAGAAGTATGAAACAGAGCAGAATGAAATTAAGAGGTATGAAACAGAGCAGAATGAAATTAAAAGGTATGAAACAGAGCAAAATGAAATTAAGCAGTATGAAACAGAGCAGAATGAAATTAAGAAGTATGAAACAGAGTAGAATGAAATTAAGAAGTATGAAACAGAGCAGAATGAAATTAAGAAGTATGAAACAGAGCAGAATGAAATTTAGCAGACTGACAGAGGGCAGAATGAGCTTGAGCAGAATTGCAGCAAAACAGAATGAAATAGAGTAGAACAAAACACAGCTGAAGGCAGTATGAAATACACCGGAATGAAACAGAAGAAAGCACAACGAAGTTAAGTTTTAAAGACATTTTAAAAACAAACTGAAACATCGTGGACCAAAGCAGAATGCAACAAAGCAGACCACGATAGAATGAAACAGAACGTAGTATAATGCAGCAGGTCAGCATTGTGCGACAGAAATGGGAGAAACTGAAAAAGAAAATGGGAGCGGGATAGACATGCACTGTGACTGCTGAAGGATCAAGCAGCAGGTGCACCCATGATGTGCTACATTATAAGCCTGTACCACAAAATGTCAAAGGGACCTGACCAGTGAACCCACTAATGCAGGTAGTGGATTATAAACGTGTATTATAATTGCCAAAGCAATCGCCAAAGGGAGCCAGTGTACCAACTAACGAGGGTAGCGGATTATATTTGTGTACTACTGACACCAAAGGGACCTGACCAGTGTACCCACTAACACACAAAGCAGATTATAAACATGCATTATAACTGCCAAAAGGAGCAGGTGTACCCAGTAACATGGGTAGTGGATTATAAACCTGTACTATGACTGCCAAATAAAATGACAAAAGACCGGGTCAGATGGAGTGGGTTGGGGTGGTGGAAACCTTGATATAAATAATACTGTGGCATTTGTGTGATGTATACTTTAGATACTTTTTGTTCTCCTCAACTTTTTACTCCAATACTTCTTATTTAAGTATCTGAGTATGACCCGAAGAAGGCAATTTTTGTTGAAAGTGCTCTTGTATTATTGTTTCCTTTTTTTCTTTTTGTTGTTGTCATATTGGCAAGTACATTTGCTTAGATCTGTTCTATTTTGTCAACCTCACCAGCAGTTGTTCACTCATCTACCTGAGTATCTATTATTGCTCTCAAGTTAACTTTGATTGCTTGAAATATAAAAATCACTATTCTTATGTTAATTGTATAATTTTTAAGCTTCAGATTATTGGGGTATGAAAAATATATCTGACAAAATAATTTTTTGGAGAGAGAGAGAGAGAGAGAGAGAGAGAGAGAGAGAGAGAGAGAGAGAAATGTGGGAGGGGAGAGAAATGTGGAGGGGGGAGGGAGTAAATTAGGATTTTTTTAATGTATTATTTTTCAGGCTGTGTTGTGCGCATGTGAGAGTGCGGTTTTGTGCTGAATTAAAAACCTTTAAATTTTTGATCTCTTGGCTTTTTACTATAATTTATGTACAGTCTTTTCAGGCTAATCTGCATATGTGTGTGTGTGTGCATGTCTTCATGTGTGGGTGGGTAAGGGAGGGGGGGTGTTGGAGAGGGGGGTTAGAGAGATAGAAGGGTCTGTGTGGATGTGTATGTAGAGGGGACCTGGGGAGAGGGTGTATGGAAGTGGGAGTGGGTGTGAAGGGATAAGATGAAAACAGTGATAACTGTACTTGCTCCTATTACTGTGTTGTATGCCAGTCATATTATGTGTATGGCACTGTTTGTTTTTTAGAGTGTATTTCCATAAGTAATATATGTGACCCGCTCCCACCAATTCAGTGCTAAGTCGCAGCAGCTGATCGGCCCTAGACACAGGAATAGCCATTAGGGGTCGATTCAGGTGATTTTCACTTTTTTGCAAAATTACATTCTTTAGACCTTAAATTATCATGTAGGTATGGTATTTTGGTTTAGAGATAGCATTAAACAGTCTGTGTGTCTTTTTTACTGCTTATTCTGCACTGAGCTAGACTAAGTATTAATAACTGAAGATGGTAATGGTTCACCACATAATGCAAATAAAAAATATTTTGGGGGGCCTCTGCATATGTTAACATATCCAATGTATTACCATGATAAAAATCAGGAAGTTTGGCTGACTCTGAACCCCTGTTACTATGGAAAATATACAAAAAGACATAAAATCTTTCAGAGCCGTTTTCTCAAAATGGCTGCCACTACGCTTAGCAACTTCAAATGACCACAACTTCAATACTTTTTGGATGACAGTCTTTATTTAAACACCAAAATAATCAGCAGAATCTTTTTGCCCCCCCCACCCCCCACCTCATCATCATTGACACCTCGCAAATTTTTAATCATTAAACATTTTAAAAGTGCTCTAGAGCAGACTGCTTTTGTTTACTATCTATTTATCTATGCATCTATCTGTCTCTGTATTCTTTTGCATGCACTATGATTGCTGAAGGGTGCGGGCATACCTAATATCATGGGGAGGAGTCAGCACAATGCATGTATCAGGATTACTAAGGGTGCAGGCATACCTAATATGATGGGAAGGAGGCAGCACAATGCATGTATCAGGATTACTAAGGGTGCAGGCATACCTAATATTATGGAGAGGAGTCAGCACAATACATGTATCAGGATTACTAAGGGTGCAGGCATACCTAATATTATGGGGAGGAGTCAGCACAATACATGTATCAGGATTACTAAAGGGTGAAGGTGTGCTGACCATCATAGTGAGGAGACTGCGATGCATGTCTCACGATTACTGAAGAGAGCAGTCCCAACTATAACTACCACCAGCCTTGTTTTCGGAGGATCCCGTTCTGGCGTCTGCTGTCAGCAACTCAAATGGTTCCCCTTCATCATGGCCGTAAAAGGTCTGAGGAGGAGCAGGAGTTGGCTGGCCATCTTCACTGCAAGCAACGGGACGAGGCCTGTCCACACCTGTCGTTTCTCCTGCCTCCTCCTCCTCATCGTCCGGACAGCTTTGGCCAATTGGGGTCAGTCATCCAGAGAGGGCCCTGGTCAATATATAGGCAAGTGAAGGTTGGTTAGTTCGTGATTTTATTTTGTAATGTTCTGCCCACCGCACAGGGTCATGTGTGGAGGTTCAAATACTGTCATTATTAAGCAAGTGCACATTTGACAGCTCTTCTCATATATATATATATATATATATATATATATATATATATATATATATATATATAGTAAAACACCTTCTTCAGTCAATGCACACAATACAACTTTATTGCCAAGTGTCAATACAATTGCACTAGGAATGTTTTTGTATTGCCAAGTATGCTCATCAAACATTTACGCCAATCATAAAACATCAGTCCAAACACAAATATAAAACAATACCTACACAACAGACACAAGCATCAAGCACAATTTTTTGAAGATGTAGTCACCTCATGCAGAACAGCCTGTGTTAATAGAAAATAAAAATAATCTTAGAACATGCTGGTTTTGTCAATGACTCCGAGCTATTTTGGCAGATAGATGCATGGAGACAAGAAGCGGCCCCTTAATGGTGTAACTAACTATGGCAGAGTGTGAGGGAAGGGCCCCAGAAAGCGAGGCTTGGACGAAGGGTGCAGAAGTGAGGCTTGGATGAAGGGTGCTGGAAAGCGAGGCTTGGAGGAAGGTCACTGGAAAGTGAAGCATGGGGGAAGGGTGCTGGAAAGCGAGGCTTGGAGGAAGGTCACTGGAAAGTGAAGCATGGGGGAAGGGCGCTGGAAAGCGAGACTTGGTGGAAGGGCATTGGAAAGTGAAGCTTGGGGGAAAGGTGCTGGAAAGCGAGGCTTGGATGAAGGGTGCTGGAAAGTGAGGCTTGGAGGAAGGGTGCTGGAAAGCGAGGCTTGGTGGAAGGGCATCGGAAAGTGAGGTTTGGAGGAAGGGTGCAGAAGCAAGGCTTGGAGGAAGGGCGCCGGAAAGTGAAGCTTGGGGGAAGGGCGCCGGAAAGTGAAGCTTGGATAAAGGGTGCCGGAAAACGAGGCTTGGATGAAGGGCGCCGGAAAGCGAGGCTTGGATGAAAGATGCCGGAAAGCGAGGCTTGGGGTATGGGCACTGGAAAGCAAGGCTTAGAGGAAGGATGTCAGAAAGCGAGGTTTGGAGTGTGCATGACATGTCCATACTCACTGGTCACGACTGTCTGGAGTCGTCTCCCGTCCAGGGAGGTTACTGTTGCTTTCTGCACCACCAGGATTGTTGGATGAGCCTCTCCCCATCAACATTGGCTGGTTGGTCGCCGGATCATTGCCATTGTTATTATCCCTTTCCCCGACACACTGACAACATTTGTTATAGATCCTCCTTCTTCTGGAAATGTTAAAGGAAAATGAAGCAAACAATGAAACAAGATGAAACCATTCTGCTTTGAGATTCCCGTCTATTAATCAGGCAGGAAATATTAAAGAAAAATGAAACAAACAATAATTCTGATTAGAGATTTGGGTTGATTTGTCTTTTCTATCGCTTCAGCAGTGTGTGAAAACCTTGCTGTATTTACTGCAGTGGGACGAGGCAAACATTCATCTGAACAATGGCTTATGTCAGGCTCAATAATGTTTGTGCATTCCCCCAGTCAAAACAGTGCAACATGAATGCTGAGGATGTACCTTCGGTTTTGGTAGAGTTTATCTACCATGGCCGGACCTGGTAGATGGGGAAGGGGGGTTCCTGAAGAGGCAGGGGTAGAATTCTAGTGCAAGCATTTTTGCAGTACAATGGTGGCCTCTCTGGAACTCTTATCAGTTTTTACTCTTGCTTCTTGTTTAAGATTGTTAATGCACCCATGTTTAACATATGAAAAACATCATCGCCTGGTGATATATTTGTAAGATTGTATTCCTTGCAGTTGCACACATCATACATACCCCCTCCCCCCCCCCCACCCACACACACACACACACACATCAGTATGCACAAACACATCAGTGGTGGAGATGGAAGAACAGAAGGATTTAAGACATGGACAGTTTGTGAGATGAACTACTCAAAATCAAGAAACCCTTTCGGATTTGGCTACTAGTACTACGTACATGTTCGGACTTTTCATCAAGATTAAAATGATGACGAGAATGAAGACAATTAAGCTGACAACACTGACAGCAACAGCAACAGTTGAGTCGCTGCTATCTGCATTGGCTTCTGAACCTGTGAAACACAATTACATCATCAAGTCAATGTGCGACTGAAAAGCAATAAAGATGATCATTATCAATCAGTTAATCAAACAAAATGGTATTTCTAGTCAAACTCCCAGGTCTCGGCCATGTTTATTAAAGTAAACCCAGCTTTAGTTCCAAATTAGCAGCCATAGCATAATACAGTTTTGAGAAATGATTCAAAAGTTGAATGACAAACTTACCGTCAGAAGCAGGCATTGATGTCATCTCAGTTCCAGTGGTGGTGAAGACTGGTGAATGGTCTGAAACAGATGAGTCATCATGCAGATAATGCAGCACAAGCAAAGACTTGTCCAATCTTCTTCTTATTCTTTTTGTTTGACTTACCTTTTCTTTGTGTGTGTGTGTGTGTGTGTGTGTGTGTGTGGTAAGGGGTGGGGGATGTCGATTCCCACCTGGATCACCTGCTTTGTTCAGTTCAGTTCAAGAATGGTATCTATGCGCTTGGAATGGCCCATATGTGCTGCACCCCATCTCTCAGAAATTTCCCCAACGTCACCTTTGAAACAGTTCCAATGTTCGTCTGATTACAAATTGCCCTCTGTCGTCCTTTGAAGGAAGATCCTCTTTCCATGCCTCTCTTCATCTGCTTACAGACCACCCAGCTTTAGTTCAGATTGGTAACCATGCCACAATGCAATCTTGAGAAGAATAAAAATCAAGTAGACTGTAAAGATTCGTTCAAAACAGGAATTGCAAATTAACTTACCACTAGAAGCTGGTACCAATGTCACTGTGTATCCAGTGGTGGAAGGGATTACAGAATGCTCTGAAATGAGTGAATCATCATACAGATAATGACCATGGCATAAGCAATAATTATGACATGTGACTGAAGTTCTCCTTCTTTTTGACTGTCTTATTTGGTTCCATCTTGGTGGCCCTTTAAATATGCACACCTTTAAAACAAAGACCAATCACTATCACTAACTTTTCATATATATATAATATGCTACACCAAACTTTCTTAAGCTAAGCTCAGCTATACAAAAGCACATCTACTGTCTAGTTAGTCATTGAAGCCCTTCAAATTTGTACAGCTTTAAAACAAAACAATGGTATACCAAACTTAGCTTGTTTTTTTAAAGAAGTTATGCAAAGGTCAGCTACAGAAAAGTACATATTGTCACTGAAGGGCTATCTTTAGGTAATTATGTATTCTCACTATGGTCCTTGCACTTAAATTTCCATTTATCAATGACAACAATGTATAACTGCAGGGTACCGAAGGAATTGCCTACATAGTACATGTATAGGTGTATGTGATTGGGAAGGGAGAGACAGACAGACAGACAGACAGATGGTTAAGTGTTCAGCTTGTTGTGCTGCTCATGGCAATGATTATTTAGATATTCCATTTCACTGTGATGAGAATTAAGAGGAACTAAATAAGTACCAGCTCTCTCCTGGACGATAAGGGTGCAGCTTGTGGTGTTCAACTTTTCATTATTTACAAACTTTTGAAGATGATAAGTTCCTTGGTCTTCCCGTGATGCTTTGGGAAAGGTCAAGGTCACACTGTGGTTTTTCATGACTGCCATTCCAGGGTCACATGTTGCATCTGATCCATTCTTCTTGTGGCAGATAGCAATGTCCTCTGGAATAGTAAAAGGTCAGGATCCCATTTTTACAGACTGAAATGTGATATGGAATGGTAAAGATTAGAGAGAGAGAGAGAGAGAGAAGAGAGAGAGAGAGAGAGAGAGAGAGAGAGAGATGGTGCGAGAGAGAGGGAGAGAGAGAGAGAGAGAGATGTGTGAGAGAGAGAGAGAGAGAGAGAGAGTGCACATGCACAGGGTGGGGGGGGGGGGGGGGGGGGCAATGAACATGTGTCCTTTTGACTTTGAGTGTGCTTATGTGTATTCAGTAAGCTGAACAAAATGAAAAGCAAGAAGAAGAACAAGCGTTCTTGAATTTTAACATTCCCACAACCTCAAAGTCTCACTCAATTCAAGAAGTAGAAGAAAGAGAAGAGGAAGAAAAAGAAGATGTGAATACTGTGAAATGCTGTGTCATTTGTTATAATTAAGGTGAAAGTGGTGGTAAAAAATAAGTTAACACAGTGTAAGAGAAATTGTTGTGGCTGTGACATTTAGACTGGCCTACCTGTTTGGTTATCTTTGTGGATGCTCAAATAGTAAGCCCCTTCCAGGTCCAGGTTTTTGCCTAGGGAGAAGGATATGACTGCAGTCTCCCCTTCTTGTACAGGTGGAACAGTGCAAGATGCACTTGGCTCTGCAGGTGAGAGGGAGGGTACATAAAGGTATACAGGTGCTTGCAAGTAGAGAGTGAGAGTACATAAAAACATACAAGCGGTGCAAGCATACTGCGCTTGTATATAATACGTACAAACCTGAATGATGCCTAACCATTCTCGTTTCTTCTTCTTTTTTTCAACTGCAAACATCAACATACCATTATCACAGTCTTACCATCTTCATGCCGAGTTTATACTACTACAATTTTGCTGAGACCATGTCTAAATGTTATGTACTAATGTAGTCTGGGAGGCCACCTGGCAGAATGTGCATTATAAGCAGTCTTTTGTTCAAGTTCAAGGTCATATTGCTATTTTTGTGTCCCCCCCCCCCCCAGCATACTTCCTTATCTGTATTTGTACTGTGCAGTTCTTTTAAATGCAAATACATGCCTTTTTTTCATTCTATCATATATATATATATATGGGGGGAAAAGTGATGATATGGCGTGCTGGGTGTAAATGGGCCTACCTGGTTCCCTATTATAATTAATCTGTTATTTAGTATGACCATTTTCAGCATCTATTTTTACTGTATCAAATTACGCTGAATGTTGATATTTTGATGCTTTACCTGCTGGTTGTTTAATTTTACACAAACTTACCATGTTTATTCATTGTTGGGGCAGTTTTACTCCGGGGCTTATGTGGGTGCCGAAAGGGTTGGGGGTAGCATAATTATGCTGATGATCGTGCATGGGACTGGGAGTGAGTTTTATTTGTTTTAATTTTACACGGTTCATAGTTTTTGATTTGCAAAAGATGTGACCGAGATACCCCGACACAGTGATAGTTTCCCCTGTCTCTTAAATCACTTCTGGGTCAATTGCAGTTGCACGTAGTCTCACCCTAAAGTTTGAGCTCCAGTCTTCCCTCATTCTTTGCTGTGACTCAGTTATAATTACTTACGGATGAAGAACATTCATTGTCTCCATGGTACTCAGGGTATCCAAACACTAGCTTTTAATTCCATCTTCGAATGCCGTCTGCTTTCCTTGCCGGCTTTGTCAAGAGTAGCTTCCCCTAACCACAGGGGCTGTGTTGTTGCTCGAGGTGCTGGGGGGGGGGGGGGGGGGGGGGGGGGGGGGGTGGGAGGGGAGAGGTGGCAAACTCAAGCAAATGGTTTACGACATCCTTCCTTCAACCACTGCCGTATTTAGTTACGCCATAGGGTCCAGAAAACTCAGCTAACGAGCAGTTTTTTGTTGGCCGTGCTCAAACAGTAGTAAGTTTGTTACAAACAACTCGAATAAAACAAGGTGTGTCATTTCAGTATAGCCGCCAACAAAGTTTACACCAGCGGCACAAATGAAACCACAATCGTTTGAATCGAGACGGAACTCTATTTTTTACCCGGGGAGGATGCGTCTCATGTTTACGTGCGTGCCGCTTTGGCACTATGTTGGTGAAGTGATGCTTAATGTCCTCAGATGTCAGTTGACATATTAAGGACAAGTTGTGACCAATGCCGAAGCACGGTTCAATATATATTTACGTCCACGGAAACCGGAAGGCTCGTTAGGACGGACAGCCCAGGACGGCCACCTCGACTCTCACACAGCTCCTGACCTATGGCGCTAGGTTGCTTCTACACTAGTCATATTATTACCCGAACCTTTCGGAGGGCGCTGACCGCGTCGCTGGACAGCTGCGCAGAGATAAAGAGTGCCCCTTCAATGGCGTAACTAAATCTGGCAGAGTTTGGAGGAAGGTGCCGGAAAGCGGTGCTCGGAGTGTGGTCTAAAGGCGAGCTGCACTATGCCCACCCCCATGTCAGCTGAGTCCAGGCGGGGATGCTTCTGGGGCGTATGATCTTGGAGGTGCGTATGATCTTGGAGGGGCCGGGTCATGAAGGGAGCTAACCAGCTAGGTGATAGTGGGCAGCGGAGTAAGCCGGCCGGGTTAATTCAGAATTAATTTGTTGTAAATAATTTTTATAGTTGTTTTTGTTAGGACAGTAATTTTCAAGAGTTGGACATCTTGAAGAGAATTTTTATGTGATATGCACAGCTTGATTTCTCATGTATTATTTATGAATGCCTTAATTTTTGCCTGGCCGTTTCATTTTATTTTTTTCATTTTTTTTCTTTTTTTTTGCTGTTGTAATTCAATTATGTTTTATGATTGGCGTGAATGTGTGATGAATGTACTTGGCACCACAAAACATTCCTAGCGCAGTTGCATTGACACTTGGCAATAAATTTGTATTGTACTGTATTGCAGCTATGCCTGAGACGACACTGATAAAATCAAGAAGAAATTTCACAGAGAGAGAGAAAAGAGGATATCCGAGTCACTCACTGTCAGTGACGACATCAGAGCCAATCACTGTCAATGATGACATCCCGACATCAGAGTCAGTCACTATAAAAGACGACATCAGAGTCTATCTCTATTCCCGTCCCTAGTAAGCCGTACGGTTTCTGTGGACGTAAAGCACCATGGAAGATGAAGAAGACTATCTCTATTATGACGACATCACAGAGCCAATCACTGAGTCAGCGACGACATCAGAGCCAATCAGCCACTGAGGCACTGACGACATCAAGGCCAATCACTTTGAATGACGACATCGGCAGAGCCAATCACTGCCAGTGACGACATCAGAGCCAATCACTGTCAATGACTGACGACATCAAAGCCAGTCACTTTCAATGACAACATCAGAGCCAGTCGGCACTGTCAACGACAACGTCAGAGCCAATCACTGTGTTTAACCCCCTCCTTCTGTCTGTCTCTCTCAGATCAATAACTACGATAACATCACTAGACCATTCGGTTAGTTGATTTGCTTTTTACCCCCCCCCCCCCCCAAACACCAAGGACACGCACCCCCTGACACACACACCACACACCAACACACACACACACACACAACACACACACACACACAAAAAACAAACAAAAAACGAAAAGATCCACCGCACTTAGTGTAGATACCCACCGTCTTACTTCTACCGCATTATCGAATAGTATTGTATAGTATGTTGTAGCATAGGATAGTATAGTATAGTACAAACACTGAGCACTCCCCCAGTAGTTTGCATAACTGATGGGTGACGAAAATGAACACAATTTATTTCAAAACGACAGGTATCTTTCGTAATAATCAGTAGTCAGCCTACCATTGAGTCCACCCCCGAATTCTGTCAGTTCAGTTTAGACTTACCTGTGGCAAAGGCGATTGGTAGATAGAGGAGAAGAGCGTGCGCCAAAAACATCTTCGCGAGAAGAGCGGCGAGAAACAAAATGATCTGAATGGCTGAAAATCATACGAACGCTGCTGCGTCGCCGTTGTTTACTCAACGATGAGTTGTAGTGGGAAAACCCGTAAGAGTGACTGCGGCGATGAGTTGTAGTGGCCGGAAAATCCGTAAGACTGACTTTGCTAAACTGACGGCCACGCAATTGATTAATTCATCGGCAGCGGATAATCATAACCATTGTGCAAATTATTACTAAAGCATGACATTTATCATAAGGTTCATTTTAAGATCGGGAGGTAAGTCAGATTTGACCTCTGAGGACCGATCTGAAAATGAAGCTTATGGCATGTACTAACACTGGTAGAAATTTCAGGCTTTAATCATAATTTGCACAATTATGATATGTCATAATTTGCACAATTATGATATGTCATAATTTGCACAATTATGATATGAGAGATTATCAGCTGTACTCCTGGTGACAGACTAAAATGGGATCTGGAATAACCTGCAATAGGTTAGGATCAAGGAACGTGGTTTTATTTTTGTTTGTTTGTTTGCTTGTTTGCTTTTTTAGTCTGTGGGCTGGCAGATGATCATGTCACTACTACGTGTCAGGTCAGTAGTTGTCACTGTCACGTGCTCGCCGTAGTGTTACTTGCGTAACTGGAGCGTAACCTACTGCCTATGCCCAGCTTTCAGTCTCAAAAGCGGAGCAACGTACGTCAGCCGAGGCGGTAGGTAGCTGTATGTTCGTTTTGTTTGCCGGTATGTCTGACGGGTTGCTGATTTCTTTTCTGGTTGATGCTGATTTTAAGAACTTGGGGTCCCGTGAGGGTTTGGCCCAACGGTAAAGGGGTTAGGTGGGAAGGGGAAAGGGTCGGTTCGAACCGGTCGGGTCTCCCTTTTCTTCAAAAAGGTTTGGTTTTTGGACCTTTGACTCTGTCCACACTTCCTAGGGAAAATTAAAAGGTCTCATCGCCCCCCTTTTAAAAGGGCCGTAAAGGCGTTTTCCCGGTGGGGATAAAATCACTCCAAATCGTTAAAAAAATATAGGCCGATCTAACGTTCGAAGAGAAGAAACAGTCTATTCTACTTGTTTTAAAAAAAAAATCAAGCCTCGACTAGGTTGTAATGCGTTTATTTTGGCAAAAAGGTCGGAAAAATACGGTCAATTGAACGTTTCAAAACCAGCGCCATTTTGAATGCGAGATTCCGCGAGAGCTATTTTAAGTAAAGGTCAACGGTCGGGCAGTAAAGTCACAAACAGACCAGAAAACCAAACGTGGAAGTCGGGTCGTGTGAGGTCCCCCAGGGAAAACCGGATTTGGGAAAAAAATGTCCAGTTCAAAAAATAAAAGAGGATTTAAAAAACAACATATAGGGTTTGAAACCCCTTTTCGGGTTTTGGGGCCTTTTGTTTTTTCCCCTTGGGTTTTTAATTTTTCCCCGAGCCTTTTTGGGTGCGGGCTTTTTGGGTTTCTTTTTCTTTGGGTTTTTTAAATTTTTAACTACGGGCTAGCCCTTCTTTCAGGGAGCCTGCCTTTTATGGGGTTTTTTTTTCCCCAGGTTTACCCTTTTTTTTCATATAATGTAACGAGGGAAAAGGGTTTGTTGTTCTAGTTAAAGAGTAGCGATTTCGGGGCCCTCCCGGGGGTAGGGTTTGGGGTTGGGCTAGGGGGCCGGGGTTCTTGCCTTTCCCACTGTTTTTTTTCCTTTTGGTTTGCCCTTTGTTCCGAGTTATGCTTTTCTTTTACGATGTACGATGGGGGGGGGGAAAGTCCGATGTTTAACGAACCGCTCTTTCTTTTTTTGGTGGGGGGGTGTTCGTAAGCTTTGTTGCCCTCCTGGTGTGTCGGCTGAAGGGTTTGTATCTTGAAAAAGGATTACGTGTATCCACCCTTTTGCCCCGCTGCTCGCTGACATTTTTGCCCCCCTCTTTTTCTCAGAAAGTGGGGGTTGTTTTTTTTTTCTTTTTTCCTTTCTTTTCCCCATGCGTTTTTTTTTTTCTTTTTCTTTTAAAAATTCGGGTTTATTGGCCTTTTCGTACCCGCTTTTTAGCTTCCCTTTTTTTTGTTGGAAGGGCCCTTTTTGCTTTTCCCCTTTTTTAATCTGCATTTTTACATCCCGATGTTTTGTCATCGGTAGTCCTGTTTAGCGATTTGCTTTATCAGTCTGCAGCCTTTATTTTTCTAGATGGAAGCCGGGTTAGTGAGGGGTTAGTTAGAGTTATTTAAGATTCATGTTAGTTATGGTTAATTTGGCTTTCCATCTGTTTGTCGGCACAGTTATTTTTGCTCTGTGCTTTTATGGCTGCAACAAATGTAGTCAATGTAGTCGTCCACTCATTTGTTGCGGGACGTAGTTTTTAGATTTTTGTGATTTGGTGGTTTTTTTTTCCCCCTTTAATGTTTGCAGGAAAGGCCCCCCCGTTTGCGTTTTTGAGGGGTTTTCAGCTGTTTTTTTTGTTTCATTTGGGGGTCAGCTTTTTGGCTTGCCTTTATTAGGGGCAGCCATTTTTTTTCCCCGTTTGGGGGTTTTGGCTTTCTTTTTTTGCCATAGGCATTTTTGGTCTGTTTTTTCTTTTCTTTTTTTTCTTTTCTTTTTTTTTGTTGACCCCAGGATTTTTTTCTTTTTACCCGGCCCCTTTTTTTGTACAAAAATTCTAATTTCTGTCTTTGCCTTTTTCTTTTTTTTTGTTCTCAGATGCTAAAGAGCATATTAGGGGAAAAAGCGGGTGATGATGAAGTGATGCTTTAGTCCTCAGTGTCATTGAAATATTGGAAAAAGTTTTGACCCAAAGCCGAAGCACAGTCAATAAATCTTTACGTCCACGGGGGAAAACCCGAAGGCCGTTTTGGGCGGGCAGTCCAGGAGTCCCCCCTCGCTCTCCCCCCAGCTCCGAACCATGACAAACTGCCCATGTGACCGAATGGTGCCGTTTTGTTCGGCCCCGGCCCCTTTAGAGTGCCGCTATTTTTTTTAAGCCCTTTTCCTATTCGTTGGTGCACAGGCCAGCCGAGTTTCCCGTTTACCTTTTGGGTTTTACTTTTCTCTGGGGTTTTTTTCAAATTTATTTTTTTCCCTTTTTTTTGTTTTTAAGTTTTTTTTTAGACCCAAAGGGAGGGGTATTTGGTTGGGAGTTCCCCAATTTGTTGTACCCCCTTTTTTTTCCTTTTTTCTCCGTGTTTACCATGTTTAATTTTTTTTTTGTTTTTTTTCTCTTCCTTTTTTTTCTTCTTCATTATTACGAGTTAAATTTTTGCTGAGGATTTGTGGTTCATTTTCCCCTTTTGTTTATTTCCCTTTCCCTTTTTCTGGAGGGGTTTTTTGTGAAAAAGGTTTTCCCCTTTTTTAATTTTAATCTTTGGGACTGGGTGCCAAGGTTTCAAAATGTATTTCAGAGTCCTTTGGTCGGTCTGGATATATTCCTTGTTGAATTGGCACCGAGGAGGTTTCATCCGAAGAGACCGTTCCTTCCATCTACCAAGGATCAACCTAGCGAAAGCCGGGCGATGCGTGACGATACCCTTTAGAAAAAAAATTCATGTCTGTGTGGGTGTCCACAGGGTAACCGACTTGGAACAATTTCCAGTTCGAATCTCCAAGGATGAAGCTTCCTTCGACTGCTATCTTTCAGGAAGGTGTCAAAGGAAAACAACGACCATTTGGTCTGCAGCTCTGCGCATCCCACGGCCGTACATTCGCGTGGCATTTTCGTTGTGGACCGATTGATGGTGAAAACGCCCCTCATTCGCCATTCGCCTCAGTGGTCTGTTTGTGACGTCAGAGACCTACGTCACGGATCTCGCGCGTATTTCGAGATTAAAACAAGCAGACGAAATTCGGCCTGATCGGCATGCATTTCTTCCTTCGTAAACATCTTACTTCATGGCATTTACATTTTATTAGATTTAAAGGTCATGTTATGCACTAGACTTTCATAATTGGGTCGATTTTCAACGTTCCGTTGCAAACAAAAACTGCCGCTTTACAAGCCCTTTAATGCAGGAATCATTTTGGTCGTGACAGTGTAGCCACAGATATATAATCTCCCTCTTCCCCCACCTCCATACCCCCTTCCCCCCTTTTTCCCGTCCCTAATAAGCCATATAGTTTCTGTGGACGTTGACCGCCATGTTTACTTACTTACTTACTTGGGGTCCTGGCGGTTACGGACATGACGTTAAAATCCAACTACTAACTAACTAACTTGACTAATGGGATGTGGGACAAGGGGAGGTGAAATTAAAAAATGAAGTGAGAAGCCAAAAGGTAAAACTCAGGCCACATTCCTTACACTAAGTTAGTAAGTAGCAGTGGGTGTAATATGAAAAGCTATATTCCGAACTAGTCCAGGATTTTTATTGACAGAAAAAGTAATTAAATGTGTGCTTGTCAGTGGAAAGCAAATATCATCAACACCACCGTCTCACTCAAACCTTGTCATTTACAATCTGCCATATAAAAGGGACAAACACACTCAAACACAGTTGGCATACATGCGCCAACAGGGACTTTGGTCAGGAATGAAAAATGAAAGATTACAAAATAAATTAAAGGGACACTGCTGATAGGGTTAGGGCTAGGATTAGGCCGCATGTCTCATTTTAGCGTAGGAAACAGTAATGATAGCACATAGGCTTGGTGATTTTGTTGTGAACCCTCTTAAATATACAACCCCACCCCAGTTTTTAAAAGCATCAGGATACTGAAAGAATTCTGTCCGAAATAAAGTAAATAAAATAGTATAAAACAAAGCTGTGCTGTGTCACTTTTTTGACCAGTTTCACTGAGCGGCGACCACTTAACTTTCCGCAGTTTCTTGTCGGCAGTTAATCTGTGCAACTTTAATTCAAGTCCCTCCACCTCCTTTCCTTTGTAGTTCAAACAGCACACACAGTATCCTTCCCCATGATAGTTATTTTTTAGTATTGCGGTTTGTTGAAACTGCCTTTGCTCAGGCGACACCCAGTAGGCCTAACATGGCCGCCGGGACGACCCAGTCAACAAACTTCTGCCTTACGCAAGGGCAGAGCGCTTCAAAATTTCCTCTCAAGTGTGGTACTTTCTCTAAAAAAAAAAAAATCCTCTCCCCCACCTCCATAACCCCTTCCCCCCTTCTCCCCGTCCCTAATAAGCTGTACGGTTTCTGTGGACAGCACCATGTTTACTTACTAAAAAAATTAATATAATTTCCCTCTCCCCCCACCGTCCATACCCCCCAAGTTGTCCCCCGTCCCTACTCGGCCTTATGATTCCTGTCGAGTCGTTACGTGACTGTGCGATCAGCGGCCGTTAAACTGAAATGAACACAATTTCAGTATTTAAAAACGACAAATCACTTCATAATAATAGTACCATCCCACCCCCGAATTCCGTCAGTCAAGTTAGACGACTTACCGGCTGTGGCAGACACGATTGCTGGTAGATAGATGAGAAGGGGAGTGGCGAAAAACATCTTCGAGTGAAGTACGGCTGAAAACTATGAAAGCACTCGATCGGGAAATCACGCAATTTGCCGCGGGGGTTGCCTTTTATTCTCAGCGATGCCTCAGTTGCACTACACGCCGCAATCACTGACTGTGACTTTAGTCAGTCATGGCCGGCTAAAGACTGAGTGAGCGGCCCGTCCAAGTCAGTCAGTTCGGCAATCATTCGGATTTACGAATACTGCTATTTTCCGAATGATTGCCGAACTGACTCGACTGAGACCTGACTTAGCAACCCCCCCCCTCCCACACACACACCCGCAATCACACACAGACACACACACACACACACACTGACACACACACACACACACACACGAACGCACGCACGCACGCACGCACGCACACACGCACACACACACACACACACACTGACACTGAGTCATGCTGACAAATAATCATAACATAATGACAGTAATGAACACAGAAACATTCAGGGAAATCATTCATTTTGATGGTAATTAACTACGGTGTTCAGTGACAATTGGCCCAGTAGAGTTACCAGCAATGAAAATTTTGTTTCTTGCCTCGTTCGACACTGGCAGTAATGCCTAAGGAACAGGTTACAAGCAAGGCTCCCACGTGTGTGTGTGTGTGTGTGTGTGCGCGCCGCGTGCGTGCGTGCGTGTGTGTGTGTGTGTGTGCGCCGCGTGCGTGCGTGTGTGTGTGTGTGTGCGTGCGTGCGTGTGTGCGTGCGTGCGTGCGAGCGTGCGTGCGTGAGTGCGTGCCGCGTCGTGCGTGCGTGCGTGTTTGTGTGTGTGTGTGTGTGAGCGAGCGTGCGTGCGTGCGTGTGTGGGGTGGGTGGGTGGGGGGCAGGGGTCGAGGAGTTGGGGGGGGGGGAGGGGGGGGTCAGAGGGGAGGAGAGAAAGGGAGGAGGAAAGAAAGGGAGGAGGAGGTGCAAATATAACGTTTTAAGTCAGTGTAGCCAGTTAATGAAAACTGGCAAAAGAAGCCCTATTTTTCTTCCTGCTTCAAGTCTGGTTGTCCCAAATTTATTTTTTGTTATTATGTCTGTTTTTCCCTCTTCAGTTTCTGGCCACCCCAGAAAATTCGGAGTAAAAAGTTTCCAGTACAACACACACACACACACGCACGCACGCACACACGCACCCACGCACGCACGCACGCATACACATAAACACACTCACACACACACGCTCTGCCCCCCCCCCCCCCTCTATATATATATATGGTGTATATATGACTGGATGACTTGAACGGTAAAAGTCAGGACCTCCTTGTGACAGACTAAAATGTCATGGGGAATAACCTGTGACAGGTTAGGATCAAATAACGTACATTATATATTTAACAAAAGATACAGCAACATGTACAGACCTGAATCGCGTAGGCCTACGGGGTAGCACACAGGCGATAGCACAAGGTAGGCATAGATTTTTTATTTATTTTTGTTGCTTTAGTCCGTGTGATCGTAGGTGGAACGTGTTGCTTGTCACGTAGCCTGGCTCCTTGTCATTTGTCACAATAACGCAGATAATAACACTCTCTCTCTCTCTCTCTCTGTTTGGTGTTACGGAATCAAGACTAGACTTCAGAATTTCTGACCAGAATGTTAATATCCCAGACTATCGCATACAAACAAAAAGACTCAACTGCCATTGGCCAGACTGGTATTGCAGTCTACATACATGACTCCATGGCAGACATCACACGTAGACGTCATGACCTTGAAAGTGACTGTGTGGAGTGTATTTGGCTCGAGCTAAAACCGAATGCAAACGCCCCATCTCTTTTTGTATGCTTCTTGTATAGAAACCCTTCAGTTTGTTATGAGTGGTTCGATGACTTTGTACAGATGATAGACAATCTCCGCGCTGCAAAACCTCATGCCGACATTCTTTTATTAGGAGATTTTAATATTGATTTGCTGAAACCACACTCCTCTTGGGACTCTACTATTACACTGCTGGGCCTAACCCAACTTATAGAGTCACCAACAAGAATTACACCGACATCTGCCACACTGATTGATCATATATATATATATATATATATATACAAACAACCCAGATGCATTCACTGATGTCAGTGTATCTGGCCTAAGTATCAGTGACCATTGTCCCATCTCCTGTACGAAATCTGTTAAACTTTCAAAATGTAAACTCAAAACCCATTCTCTTATATCATTTAGATCGTTCAAGCACTTTAATAAAACAGCATTTTGTGCTGACCTGAATTGTGCCCCTTTTATTTCGGTCCTGAATTATACTGACCCCGAAGAAGCTTTGTCGGTGTGGTACAGTGTCTACCTCAGTGTAATCAACAGACACGCGCCACTGAAGCACAAGCGCGTCAAACATCCCAAATTACCACCCTGGCTTAACAAAGATGTAATGCAGCTAATGGCTGAGCGAGACAAACTAAAGAAAGAAAAACGTTTTTCAGAATACAAGAAGCTAAGAAATAAAATAAAAAATCAGGTGAGAAAAGCAAAAAAGGACTATTTCCAGAAACTCATTGAGCGAGATAAAAAATATTTCGACTGTGTGGCGTGCTCTAAATACATTCACGAAAGGGAGCCAGTCTCATTCTGCCGATATCCCAAAGAACCTAACGGCTGATAAATTCAATAATCACTTTCCTTTCTGTGGCAGAATGTTTGGCAAAACCACGATCGGATGATGTATATGACTCTGAATGCTCAGATATTCTACATGAATTTTACGAGCGAAAAACACGAGGGCAGGAGCCATTTGTCATCCCATATATTTCCATTCCAGAGCTCGGTAAATATATATCCAAACTGGATAACAAAAAGTCGTCTGGACCCGATGGCATTAGTAACCACTTACTTAAATTGTCAATGCCTTACATAATAGACTCACTTACTTACATTTTTAATCTATGCATCGAGAAAAACCCATTATCCATCTGAGTTTAAGAAAGCAAAAGTGATCCCATTGTCAAAAACTCTCGACAAGACAAATTTGGCTGACTACAGACCAATATCACTGTTATCTGTCCTGTCCAAACTCCTCAAAAAAGCATGTGCATGTACAGTTAAATGATTATTTGGAAAAACACCTACTCATTCACCCCTTCCAGTCTGGTTTTCGATGTAAACACTCTTGCAGTACCGCATTAGTACGGCTTACACATTCTTGGCTGACAGCGATGAACAGATCTGAGGTGTCTGGCGTGATATTCCTAGACCTGAAAAAGGCCTTTGACCTTGTGGATCACAATATCATGATGTACAAGCTTGGATGCTACCTTCAGAATTCAAGTTCTCTACCGTTTTTCAAATCGTATCTTGAAGGCAGAACACAAAGTGTTTTCCTCCATGGCTCATATTCTTCTGAAGGCTCTGTAAAGTTTGGGGTACCACAAGGATCTGTCCTAGGGCCTATTCTGTTTAGTATTTTTATCAATGACCTACCATTGCATGCAACGAATATTTCTGTTGCTTGCGACATGTTAGCAGACGACACAACACTCCACACATCCGGAAAAGATATTATGCAGGTAGAACACACCTTACAGGAAAGCTTAGACCAGGTCTCATGTTGGTGCGACAATAATTCTATGGTCATCAATCCAAAGAAAACCCACTCTATGACAATCGCTACAAGGCAGAAGCATCAGCTGTTACCTTTATCGCTTGATCTGTTACTACATGGAGTGAAAGTTGAACAAGTGGCAGAACACCGACTTTTAGGAATAATTATAGACAACAAACTTCGGTGGGATACACATACACACTGTGCAAAACATTCTCTAAGCGTGTCTTCCTTCTATCTAAACTAAAGTACATTGTTGACACTGATACTTTAAAGCTTTTCTTCAATGCCCACGTTAAATCCCACATTGACTACGCATCCGTAGTGTGGGCCGGTTGTAGTGATGCTCTCAAAAAACGATTAAATTCTCTACTAAGAAGATCCGGAAAGCTAATCCTTCCAGATAAAAATCTAACCACTGACCAGAAACTGAATAAGATAGGAATATTGAACCTTCACAAACAACTGGTCTACAACAAGGGTGTTTTTATGTATAGGGCACTTACCAACAATGAGCCAGTGTACATATCTAGCTTGTACAAAGCTCCCCACTCTAGCTCCAGAAACAACTACCTTCAGTTACCAAAGCCAAGAACAGATTTATTCAAAACAAGCATGGCCTTTTCAGGTGCCCTGTTTTTGAATAGTTTTCCAGTGCACCTCAGATCATGTCACTCACTCAGCTCCTTCAAGAAAAACCTCCGTGAGCACCTTAACACAAACCGTATAAGACAGCTTATAACCCCCCCCCCTCTCCCCCCCCCCCCCCCCCCTCATTTTACCCCTGTAGACCAGTGCTTGCTATACAGATGCCGGTATCATCGTTTATCACATCACTGAAAAGTGATTTACTGTTGCTACCGCGCTGTGTGTGTGTGTGTGTGTGTCTGTGTCTGTGTGTCTGTGTGTGAGTGAATGCAGCATTGCCTACTGTGATTTATGATCTGATCAACATTTTTTTTCTTTTTTCTTTTTTCTTTCTTCTTCTTCTTCTCCCCCCTCCCCCCCCCACCCCGCTCCCCCCACGTACCACTGAACCATGTTATGTTTTCGTGATTCACAAATAATTGCGAGATACGCCAACACCATTTTTGCTTTGTATACATCTTATGTATTCATTGTCATTTCAAAGTATTTTCAATGATTTTGCTGTTCCTGTATGTTTATTACTATTAATAGTGGTAGTATTATATTTTATTTGTTTATATATTGTTTATCCTGTTTAAATATTAATCGAGTTTGTAAAACATTTTTATTTTTATATAATTGTTTCTCCAGTTTTCACTTATTCGACAGCTTAGCAAGGACTAGTTGTTAGACAGGTCTAAATGAACCTAAACTACAATCCTTGGAAAATAAAGTTTTCGAGTTCGAGTTCGAGTTTCTCCGCTCTCTCAAAGTATTTTCACTGATTTTGCTGTTCCTGTATGTTTATTACTATTAATAGGGGTAGTGTTATATTTTATTTGTTTGTATATTGTATATCATGTTTAAATATTAATCGAGTTTGTAAAGTTTTTTTGTTTTTTGTTTTTTGTTGTCATATAATTGTTTCTCCATGTTTCTCTTATTCAGTAGTTTAGAAGGACTAGTTGTTAGACAGGTCTAAATGAGCCTAAACTACAATCCTTGGAAAATAAAGTTTTCGAGTTCGAGTTTCTCTCTCTCTCTCTCTCTCTCTCTCTCTCTCTCTCTCTCTCAGTAGTTTAGCAAGGACTAGTTGTTAGACAGGTCTAAATGAACCTAAACTACAATCCTTGGAAAATAAAGTTTTCGAGTTCGAGTTTCTCTCTCTCTCTCTCTCTCTCTCTCTCTCGCTCTCTCTCTCTCTCTCATTTGTTTGTTTCTGGTATGTCTGACCGGTTGCTGATTTCTTTTCTGGTAGATGCTGATTTTAAGCGGTAAAAATACCGTAAAATACGGGTTAACGCGAACCCTGTCAGTGTAACAAATATAAAACAACAACAACAGAATAATGATAAATAATGGATATTTCTGGCTCCCCATTTCTGATGAGCTCAAGGCGGTTACAGCAACATCATAGTTATCTGGGCTCAAAGCACCAACTATTTACAACAACAACAACAACAAAGCGTTGACGATTAAGAGGGTATTGTGGGGAATATACGCATTTAAATACGGTTATGCTGTCAAACATGTTATGCAGACACTGTTACTCAACAGCAAATCCACACGCTATATAAATCTTTAACAAAGAACTTTAGCTCTTGGCGGTTGACATGACGTTAAAATCCAACTAATAACTAACTTGACAATGGGATGTGGGACAAGGAGAGGGGGGGGGGGGGGGTCGGACTACACATTTTCACAACACAATCCCGAAACAACTGTTCCAATACACACCAAAGAGTAGTGGCGTTTGATATGCACGTGAAAATCGTGTTGTCTCACTGCACAGTTGAGGTGGGGCGTCACGGCTCGAGATGGTGACAACCGTGTTTCACGTGCTGTTCGTGTTTTCGCTTGTTCGGCTGCTGAGCTGACGCGTTTCTCGGTCAGCGGAACAAATGTAACACAAGTTCTGATTGGAAGAACGTATAAGAAGTGGACACAGGGACTGGTTTTCGCCAGAAGTGTCTGGAAACATTGTTCGAGATGCACACTTGATATTCTGCACGTTCAAGCCAGCCAGGAGAGAGATTGGGTAATTTTCTATCTTAGTGTCATAATTCATTGCTTTCAGGTCCATTTTGTCTTCATCCACTAATCCGTCGCAGTATCTGTTTGGAATGCCATTGTTGTTGGTGATAGCATATAATGAGTGCAAATTCAACCGCTCTCGAGCAGACTCACAGCGCTCTTGTCGTATGCGATTCTCAATGAGTGATTCTCGTCTTCTTCTTTTTTGTTGGTAAAATCCAAGGAGACGGTCAGAAATTCTTGGACCGTTTTAAAAGTTATTTTGGGTCACAAATATCATCACAATCATTAAATGAGGTCCATATCTACCGATAACAGCCGACATCCGCAACAAAAGGGATTTTTTTCATATATTTTTGACTTTGATTGTTTTGAGTCGGCGTCACGGATTGCAAATGGCGAACGAAGCCGACGAAGTGCTGCTAGGTAAGCGGCCTCGTTAAACAAGCTACGGCAATTAAAACCACGGAAAATGTACGGAAAAAATTGCAATCAGAGAACGTTGAGTCGCGAGTACGATTGTCTTGCCAAAATCGGCACTAAGGAAACGTTCACGTTGTTACTGGGAAACTAGGTCAAACGTCAAAGGGCAACCTGCGCCGACTCAAACTGACAATTAAAGACAAAAATATATGAAAAAAATCACCTTTTGTTGCGGATTTTGGCTGTAATCGGCAGATATGGAACTCATTTAATGATTGTGATGATATTTGTGACCCAAAATAACTTTTAAAACGGTCCAGGAATTTCCTACCGTCTCCTTGGATTTTACCTTCTTTTCTTTTTTTATAGCGCTTTTCTGACTATTCATCGAAGTGGTATACTTACAGAAATATTTGTTGTTCAGTATTACGTGGCGCATACCATTCATCCTCGGTATCTATCTCCTGTTTCAGATTGACTGCAGAACTTACAGATTTACCCCCCCCCCCCCCCCCCCCCCACCCCGCCCACCCACCCACATCCTTAAGAATCCGCCATTTTGCATTTTGAGTTAAATGCTAGGACAATGACCGTGCATTCACACATCACTAGTGAAAGACTGAAGCTACCCTACCACGGAACACACTGGTGACGACTCCACGACAGTCTGTAGGCTTAACGAAAACCAACTCCTACGGACAACATCATGTAACAGGCATCACAGTCGTGGTTTGATTACGTGTTTTGAGGCCTAAATGAGACTCTGGTTCAGCAAAAATCGGCATCCAAATTATTTCTGGATTTTAGGCCACAGTCCTAAGATTTTACTGCGCTATGTACAATATTATTGTTCTTGTTCGCTGTTATATAGCGATGTCACTGAGAAACGAGAGAACGGCTACCGATTTCGGGACTGATTCGCGTATAGAATGTGCGCTCGATAGGTAACGAGCCTTTCAGTTATAAAAGCATTGCTTCATGAGACGAAATGACTTTACAAACCGCAAGTGTAGCCCCAAAATGAACAACAATGGAAGTAAAACGAGGCAGTAATTAAATTAGGACAACAGGAAATTACATACAATTTATTATGGCTGTCGTTGGGACGATTTTTACTCGTTTATTGCTGTAGCGTGGTCTGACTTTCAGTTGTGATGGTTAGAATGTATGCGGCAGGCTCGGCAGAAATATGTGTTATGGTTATAATAATAATAGTGGTCATCTCACCGACAAACGTGAGCACACATCGCTTTTCAAGATCAAGAAAAATGGATATATATAATATCTGAAAAATAATATATAGAAATAAGATTGTGTTTCTTGCACACTGCACTACACTAGACACACACGCACGCAATTTGCCATGCTAAAATAATGGTGTTCACATAGTGAATATAACGAACAGTAAATATCCTGCCGGTTTGCTCTGACTAACATGAATTGTTATGCTGAAATGGCCTTTATTCTTAAGAAGAGATGAAGGAGAGGTCACGTTTCTTGTGAGGCTGAATTGATGAAGCTTTTTGTTTCGAGTTTTTTGTTTTTTAATGTGTTTTTTTGTTTTTTGTTTTTTAAATGATATTACAAAGACACATACACAGACATGTGGCATTGGTGCATTCAACATTTCATACGTGATATGAACATGAAGTGAAAGAACATACTGGGTAACGAAAGGTAGATCTATAAATATCTGTAGACTACACAGGCTTGAGGTTAAGCACATACGTATATTCTAGGACATGTTTTGTTTTGTTTTTGTTATTATTTATTTATTTATAAACAGAGTTCATTGTAGCTCGAGTGGGACGGCAGATGGCTACGCCACTGGGATATGAGACGTTGCAACTCTACTCCGCGGCGTTGAGGCTTTCCTGGATGACTCGCCTGGAACTGCAAACTGCATGTCTGCATGTTGCTCGATCCCATGTGGTGGTGGGGACGGCTGCGCTGGTAGTTTAATGCTGCTCGGGACGGAACAGCGGCGGCGGGAGCGCCTCAGCGAACGGGTGAGTCAGTTTGGCAAATGAGTCTCCACTGTGACTCTATCAAAGCTTATTGTAATCAGTGAGTCAGTTTGGCCATTGAGTCTTCATTGTGATTCTATCAAAGCTCATTGTAATCAGTGAGTCAGTTTGGCAACTGAGTCTTCATTGTGACTCTATCAAGCTTATTGTAATCAGTGAGTCAGTTTGGCAGTTGAGTCTCCACTGTGACTCTATCAAGCTTATAGTAATCAATGAGTCAGTTTGGCAGTTGAGTCTCCACTGTGACTCTATCGAGCTTATTGTGGTCAGTGAGTCAGTTTGGCAGTTGTGTCTCCACTGACCCTGTCAAGCTAATTGTAATCAGTGAGTCAGTTTGGCAGTTGTGTCTCCACTGTGATGCTGTCAGTGATTCAGTTTGGCAACTGAGTCTCCACTGACTCTGTCGAGCTTATTGTAATCAGTGAGTCAGTTTGGCAGTTGAGTCTCCACTGTGACTCTATAAATTAGCTTATTGTAATCAGTGAGTCAGTTTGGCAGTTGTCTCTACTGACTCTATCAAGCTTATTGTAATCAGTGAGTCAGTTTGGCAGTTGAGTCTCCACTGATTCTATTAAGCTTATTGTAGTCAGTGAGTCAGTTTGGCAATTGAGTCTTGATTGTGACTCTATCAAGCTTATTGTAATCAGTGAGTCAGTTTGGCAGTTGTGTTTTCATTGTGACTCTATCATGCTTATAGAAATCAGTGAGTCAGTATGGCAGTTGCGTCTCCACTGACTCGATCAAGCTTATTGTAAACAGTGAGTCAGTTTGGCAGTTGAGTCTGCACTCTCTCTGTCAAGCTAATTGTAATCACTGAGTCAGTTTGGCAATTGAGTCTCCACATTTTATCAAGCTTATAGTAATCAGTGAGTCAGTTTGGCAATTGAGTCTCCACAGTGATTCTGTCAGTGAGTCAGTTTGGCAGCTGAGTCTCCACTCTACCACGCTTACTGTAACCATACTCCCCCCTCCCACCACTCTCCCACCCCGCCCTGCCCCCGTCGCTCCGCCACTCCGAGTCTGGGCACTACACTAAAAACACCCCCACTTCCCTCTCACCCCTCCCCAAATCGAGTGACGAGAAGAAGCGCGCACACAGACATGCATGTGTAGTATAATCTACAAGTCGTGTCATCCTTACCCGAGTGACACTACGAGCGCACGCACGGACACTACACATTCACAGACACATACACACACAGACACACGCGCAGGCACGCGCGCGCGCGCACGCACACACACACACACACACACACACACACACACACACACACACACACACACACCACACACACACACACACACACACTCACTCACTCACTCACTCACTCACTCACTCACTCACTCACTCACTCACTCACTCACTCACTCACTCACTCACTCACTCACTCACCACACCACCACACACACACACACACACACACACACACACACACACACACACACACACACACACACACACACACACACACACACTGACGAGTGACACTACCAGCCGGTACGCATATTAACACTCACAGACACAGAAATGCGCGCGCGCGCGCGCACCCCCCCCCCCCACCCCCAACACACACAGTGACACGCACGCACGCACGCATACAACACACGCACACGCGCTCACACACACACACACACACACACACACACACACACACACACACACACACACACACACTCACGCGCGCGCGCGCGCGCGCGCGCACACACACGCGCGCGCGCACACACACATACACACATACACACAGCTCGTTCAGGCTGTGCACAAGCGTACACACTATGACTAAGTAACTTCAGTCACGAGCTAGAAGTTGTGCCGCGGTATCTGTCCATGAAACGGGGGCGGGGAGCAGCCGTGACGTGGCAGTGTAGGTGCATGGTAGTGTGCAGCAAAGGAGACGCATTCACACCGCTGATGATGTGGAGTTTAATGTCGCGGTCATGCCGGGCTGGCGTATTAGGGAGCCGGTTTGGCCCAGCGGTAAGGCGTTAGGCTGGTGAGCAGAGGGACCTCGGTTCGAATCCGCATCGGCTCTCCTTTCTCTTCAAAAATTGTGGTCTGTGGACACTGTCTTGTGACGTTGTCCCTCACAATTAATGAAACATTAAAATGTCACTCATCACTGCCCATCTTAATGCAGAAGTCATTCTGGAGGTGACAGTGTAGCGATAGGTATATAATCTCCCTCTCTCCCCACCTCCATAACCCCTTCCCACCTTCTCCCCGTCCCTAATAAGCCATATGGCTTGTGTGGACATTAAGCATCATGCTTATTGCTGGCGTATTAGGCTGCATTCCTTTTTGTTCCATTCACACACCAAAGCGCCCCCCCGCCCCCACCCCCACCCACCCCTCACCCCCACCTCACGTCCTGTGTATAATCGATGTTTTGAAGCGAGTAATATCACGCAAGCTGGAAAGCGCTCATTGACTGGTTTCCCTGTGACACACATTCTAATCGTGCAACAGGGGTGCGGCCGATCCCAGGTATCTGTATTCTTTGCACTGTTGAATGCATTAGAACCGAGGAAGTGTACATGGTTAGGTGAAAGCGAGCGTACGTGTCTATGATGATAATAATGCAGATATGTACGTGTCTGTGATGATATTATGCAGATACTTACGTACGTGTCTGTGATATTATGCAGATACTTATGTACGTATCTGTGATGATACTTATTATGCAGATATGTACGGGCATTCAGTGCGGATCAGTGTGTGTGTGTGTGTGTGTGTGTGTGTGTGTGTGTGTGTGTGTGTGTGTGTGTGTGTGTGTGTGTCTCTGTGTCTGAGTGTGCGTGCGTGCGTGCGTGTGTGTGTGTGTGTGTGTGTGTGTGTGTGTGTGTGTGTGTGTGTGTGTGTGTGTGTGTGTGTGTGAGAGAGAGAGAGAGAGAGAGAGAGAGAGAGAGAGAGAGAGAGAGAGAGAGAGAGCATATATATATATATACATATACATGGATGTGTCTGTATGTCAGGCAGCGGTCCCGCAAAACATTTTTTATATTCTGACTTAGTCATCCGTTAATGAGTTCAACCAGAGCGTAACTCGCTTTCAACTTGAGAACATGAATTAGGCGTTTTTCTTTGTTATTCTTTTCTTTTCTTTCCTTAAATATTTATTCTGTTCAACATGTACTTTCCTCGGCCGCGGAATTGTGTGCATGCTCCACAACTGCATCGGCCTAGCGACTGTTGTTGTTAATTTCCTTCCATGTCCCATTGTCCGTTCTTTTTCCCTTTCCTGTCTTCTTTCTCTTTTCCGTTCTTTTCCCTGCTGTTGTCTTTCACTTTTCCCGTCTTTTTCCATTCTGTCATCATCCGCTTTTCCGTTCTCTTTTTCCCTTCTCTGTCGTCTTTTGTATTTCTGTTCTCAGTTTTCCCTTCTCGGGTCTTTTTTCCCATTTTCTGTTCTTTTTCCCTCTCCTGGCTTTTTTCCTGCACCCGCAGGGGTACTGCGGACACAGAAATTAAGGTCCGCCTCTGTTGGGAACCCAGAGCTCAAAATATTCACCCTTTAAATCAAATACAGTCAATAGCATGCATTTTGTGCGTGTGTGTGTGTGTGTGTGTGTGTGTGTGTGTGTGTGTGTGTGTGTGTGTGTGTGTGTGTAAATTGCATAAATCACTAGATTGTTTATTCTGTAACTTTTGTATTTTCAGTAACTGTTCTTTGAGTTTTAAAATATAAAATATGTGTTACTACGTACTGTGATGTGGTTAATGTTCAGCCACGTTTTAATTTCTCTGACGAGATAATACAGTAATCTTGAATCTTGAGTCTCAAAAGCCTGGACAAGGTCAGAATATGTCTAGGCATGCTTCACACACAGCCAGGAATATCTTCCTTGTTCTCTTTGTTTGATTTTCGTGTTCATTCGGCTTCACCGCCCCCCCACCCTTTCCCGCCTTCACCTCCTCCGTCCCCCCTCCCCGACTTCCTTTTTTTTAAAGTTGCGTTAGATGGCTAGCACGGTTTTCTGTGTTGGCCCGCTGAACAAAATTGCTAGGTCACATAACCCACGGAATAAAATGGCTAGCTAGGTCACATGACCCGCAGAATAAAATGGCTAGCTAGGTTACATGACCCACGGAATAAAATGGCTAGCTAGGTCACATGACCCGCGGAATAAAATGGCCAGCTAGGTCACATGACCCGCGGAATAAGATGGCTAGCGATGTCACATGACCCGCGGAGTAAGATGGCTTGCGAGGTCACATGACCCGCGGAATAAAATGGCTAGCTAGGTCACATGACCCGCGGAATAAAATGGCTAGCTAGGTCACATGACCCGCGGAATAAAATGACTAGCTAGGTCACATGACCCGCGGAATAAAATGGCTAGCTAGGTCATTCTGCTTGTTGCCACAGCCTATTGCTGCAGGTTCACGTGTTGAGTTCACGTGAAACGATTATAAATCAATCGATCAGTATATCTTGTGTGTTAGAGAAGGGCGAAGGTATTGCCTTCATTGTTCGGGACGCTTTCTGTGACAGTACATCTTTCAAACCCCTGTCCTTTCAGTCTTTCGAGGCCGTCGAGCTTCATATCTCCGGCAGGAACCTGTCCGTATCGGTTGTGTGCCTGTACAGACCCCCTCCCAGCGGGAACCTGTCCGTATCGGTTGTGTGCCTGTACAGACCCCCTCCCAGCGGGAACCTGTCCGTATCGGTTGTGTGCCTGTACAGACCCCCTCCCAGCGGGAACCTGTCCGTATCGGTTGTGTGCCTGTACAGACCCCCTCCCAGCAGGAACCTGTCCGTATCGGTTGTGTGCCTGTACAGACCCCCTCCCAGCAGGAACCTGCCCGTATCGGTTGTGTGCCTGTACAGACCCCCTCCCAGCAGGAACCTGCCCGTATCGGTTGTGTGCCTATACAGACCCCCTCCCAGCAGGAACCTGCCCGTATCGGTTGTGTGCCTGTACAGACCCCCTCCCAGCAGGAACCTGTCCGTATCGGTTGTGTGCCTGTACAGACCCCCTCCCAGCGGGAAGAACAAACTCTCCAATCAGTTGTTTCTCCAGGAGTTCCCCGAGTTTCTCGCACAGTTTGCAGGTTCCCACAGTGATCTAGTCCTGCTTGGCGATTTTAACTTTCATTACGATGACTGCGCTGATACCCAGGTGAATCGTCTCAAGACTATGCGTAGCGACCACGGTTTGACACAGCTCGTTGACGTTCCTACACATAGGTGCGGCCACACACTGGACTGGGCTGTAGTTCGCTCAGACGTGAGTTGTCTCGTGCTTGAGAGAGTGGACGACATGCCCGGCCTCTCCGACCACAGGAGTCTCCTATGTCAGATGACGATCACAGCACCGAGCAAATCAAAGCGTACTGTCACATCTCGAAACACCAAGGCTGTGTCTCTTCCTGATTTCCAGGCGTTCGCAGATCGCTATACAGTCAGTGTCCCGACAGAGACCTTGCGGATAGCTACTGTGCTGGTCTCCGTGCAGTCATGGACCGCCACGCCCCTCTGGTCACCCGCTGCGTCAGCCACCGACGCTCAGCCCCGTGGTTGACTGACGAGATCAGAGAGGCACGCAGAAAAAGACGACAGGCAGAGCGTCGCTGGAGATCAACTCGCCTGACTGTCCACAGGGAAATCTTCGTCAAGGAGCGGGCCTCGGTGAAGAGATGCATACGGGACGCCAGGAAGCTTCACTACAGCAGCAAGATAGACATCTGCTCTACCACTAAGCAGCTTTTTTCTGTGTCTGACGAACTGCTCGGCAAAGCAAAGACTACCTCTCTGCCATCGAACATTCCCATTGCAGACCTGCCACAGCGTTTTTGTGACTTTTTCGTGACCAAGATTAACCAGATCCGTGAAGACCTTGACTCTTGTCCCCATGACCCACCGTCCTTTTTAAGTTCGACGGGCCTCAGTTGTCCATGTTTGAACCTGTGACAGAAGAGCTAATCTGTAGACTCATTTCTCAGTCACCAACGAAAAGTTGCACCCTTGACCCCATCCCCACTACTCTGACTAAGCAGTGTCTGCATGACCTAGCCCCCCTTGTCACGAGGATTGTCAATGTTTCTTTGTGCACCGGCACTGTCCCATCTGGGTTAAAGCAGGCTCTTGTGACACTCATACTGAAGAAACAGGGTCTTGATGCCAATGATTTAAGAAATTACAGACCAGTCTCAAATCTCCCATTCGTTTCGAAGATACTAGAGAGGGTAGTTCTTCTTCAACTGCAGTCTCATCTGTGCGCAAACAGCTTACTCGAAATTCGACAGTCTGCGTACAGAAAATATCACAGCACCGAAACTGCTGTTTTGAGTATACTAGAAGGCCTCTTTACAAAGTCTGATCAGAAACTTGTGTCAATATTTGCACTGTTGGAGCTGAGTGCTGCTTTTGACACCCTTGACCATGCCATCCTATTAAGACGACTTTTGGAATCTCGGGATTAGCGCTGTCTTGGTTCGAGTCATACCTAAATGATAGGACGCAGTCTGTTGTGGTTGACGGTTTGATGTCCACACCAATACCCCTTGTCTTTGGTGTTCCTCAGGGATCGGTCCTCGGACCTGTACTATTCACCCTGTATTCACAGCCCCTGTCTGATGTCATAGCAAGTCACAGCTGTGACTATCACAAGTACGCTGATGACACAAAAATCTTTGACAGTGCACCTCCTAGCGATTTCACTTCTTCTCAGTCCAACATCCAATCCTGTATAAGCGATACTTTGTCATGGATGCAAAGCAACAAACTGAAGCTTAACACAGAAAAAAAAAGAGATGATGCGTGTAGGTTCATCAGTGCGTATCAGTTCAGTCGACTGCGAGTCTGCAGATATAGATGGAAGTTGCATTCCTTTCCAGACCACCGTTACGTACCTTGGAGTGCATCTTGACCAGACACTGTCAATGAAACAACACATAAGTAGCCTCTGCCGCACTACGTTTCTCGCACTCAGGAGAATCGCCTCTATCCGTCCGTTCCTCTCTAACAGTTCCACAGAAAAGCTCGTTGCGTCTATGATCACGTCAAGATTGGACTACTGCAATGCTACGTTCGCAGGAGTAGCCGATGAAAAAATCGCGCATACAAAAGATCCAGAACAACGCCGCACGGCTCATCTTGAAAAAATCGAACGTGATCATGTCACACCGCTTTTGAAAGAACTCCACTGACTCCCAGTAAAATACCGCATTCAGTACAAGCTCGCAACGCTCGCTTTCCGTCACTTTGACGGCACTCTTCCACCATACCTGTCTTCTTCTCTGCACACATCAACCATCGCGCTCCCTTCGTTCTTTGACAGAAAGACTGCTCAAAATTCCAAATACAAACCTGAAAACCTTCGGTGAACGTTCTTTTGGTTACATTGCTCCGACTGTCTGGAACTCGCTGCCGGCCGACCTGAGAGCTTCTCCCTCCCTCCCAACTTTCAAAGTTAACCTAAAAACGCATTTCTTCCGCCAAGCCTTCTGATTGATTTGTACATGCCAACCGCTACCTGTTTCATATTCGTGTGTGTGTGTGTGTGTGTGTGTGTGTGTGTGTGTGTGTGTGTGTGTGTGTGTGTGTGTCAGTTGGGGGCGGGGGTGGGGACTGGGAGAGATGGAATTAAGGTAGGTAGTAATATAATGATTCATTTTCTTTATATATTGCTGTTTCTCATATGGCACATATACATTGTTAGTTGTCATAATTATATGTATTATGTTTGTGAAACTTAGAAAATGTTGGAGAATTTTGTAAAGCGCAGTGAGTTTGGGTACACCAGAGAATA
>JABMCL010002056.1:100000-102500 GCA_018857735.1 Alviniconcha marisindica
AGGTATATGATCTCCCTCTTCCCCCACCTCCATACCTCCTTCCCCCCTTCTCCCCGTCCCTAATAAGCCTCATGGTTTCTGTGGACGTTAAGCACCATGTTTACTAAAGGAAATAATTGGGCAAGGAGCTAGTAGGGTAGCTGGCGGGAAAACCCCGCCAACATAAATATAGGCTACATGTAGAATGACACTGGCCTAGCCCCCCCTCCCACCTCCATACCCCCTTTCCACCCTTCTCCCCGCCTCCCCGTCCCCAATAAGCCTTATGGTTTCTGTGGACGTTAAGCACCATGTTTACTTACTGGCCTAGGCGACTCCGACACCTTTTGAATGTGGCACCTTTTGCGTGCGGGACATTTACCGTTTAAGTGTTGTTTTGTAGCTTGAAAAGGGGCTTATTCCGAGAAGTTCGCATGTTGTGTTTTGTCATAATAACTAGCGTTCTTTTCAATTTTTTATGTGTTAGCATTTTGTGGTACACAGCCGAGCAGCAGATTGTCTCCAGTTTCTTTCAAAGTGCAAACAGTCCAGTCGTAGAACAAAATGAGCAATCCGACGGCAAAGGTGTATTCCAGAGATGAAGAGACGGGATGGTGTTCAGTGTGTCTTTCACAGAGCTCTCCAGTCTGAGTACCTAAAGTTCACGGGTCAGCGGTTGTTAAACTTAAAGACTCGCCCTCGTAGGACACTAAGACGAAATATCAAGGATGGAAAAATAAAGGTATCTTCCGCCAATGACCCTGAGCTTGGACTGTGTCCTTTTAAGCCTGGAGTCGGTATAGGCCTCCAAGCACAAAGAGAAAGTGGGGCATGGAGGGAGGGGTGAGAGAGAGAGGGAGGGGAAGGGAGGAAAGTGTGTGTGTGTGTGTGGTGTGTGTGTGTGTGTGTGTGAGAGAAGAGAGAGAGAGAGAGAGAGAGAGAGAGAAAGAAGAGCTTAGAGAGAGAGAGGGAGAGTGGCAGAGAGAGGAAGAAAGGGGAGGGGCAGAGAGGAGGGAGAGGGAGAGAGAGAGAGAGGTGGGGGGGGGGGGGGGAGGAGAGAGAGAGAGAGAGAGAGAGAGAGAGAGAGAGAGAGAGGAGAGAGAGAGAGAGATTGATTGATTCATTGATTCATTGATTGATTGATTGATTCGTTTAATTACGCAAGGATAAAGGTTTAGGCACGAATGCCTGTCTGGCAACCTGTTCTTGAAACAGTTACAAACATTTAAACATATATATGTATAGACATATGATCATGGGAGAAACAAATCTGTGTCAATTGATAATTATGATTAATACAAAATAGTAATAATTCATAATGGCACTGGGAGATTATACGTGCATGTATATACACATTAGAAACCAGGACATTGATGTGTGTGTGTGTGTGTGTGTGTGTGTGTGTGTGTGTGTGTGTGTGTGTGTGTGGTTATTTACAACAAACTGCTTCTGAACCATTTGTGGAGCTGTCTTTTGAAGCTGATAAGTGAATTGCATGAATTTGAGTTGGTATAGTATGATTCCATAGGGATGCGCCTGAAAATGAGATGGTGGTTTTAAAAAGGTCTATTCTAGGTTTGGGTAGAGTTATGAATCGAGATGCGGCGCGAGTGTCGGAACCGGTAAAAAGCTGTTTAAGACTGATACGGAGAGAGACACAGAGAGAGAGGGGGGGGGGGGGGGGGGGGGGGGATAAGACGGAAGATAAGACAAACTGAATGATGTGCAGACATGGGTTGTATAATTAAAGCCAAGAGCAACAACATCAACATCAACAAAAATCCAAACTCGCGTCTTCTAATCCCACGAAACATTGGCTCTGATATACACATCTTCGTCGGCGCTGTCGATGGTCGAAAGCCCCGAATGGTGACCGAGGCATTTTGTCCTGGAACCGAAGAGAATGTGACGTGTCATCTCTCCCAGACTCGTGGTCTTCTCCTGCAGTTTGCCGTCGTAATACCTGGAGGGAAACAGAAAAATACTATCGGATAGTCAGATCCAAACACATGAATATTCGAAAGAACGCTGTTTATAGTTTTGGGGGTAATCCCCCTTTTGACGTTTTTCAAACCTTCTGGTTCTGCCTGTTCTTCAACGTTTAACTGTTGTTTAAGTGTCGTTTTGTAGCTTGATACCTTTTTCACCATTTAGCTGTTGTGTAAGTGTCGTGGATTACCCCGAAAATTGGGATGTTGTGTTTTGTCCTATAAATAGCGTTCTTTTGAACACGCAGTTATACACAAACAACGGGAAAATCCTTTAAGAGAGGGTAAGTAAGCATTTATTTTGGGCGTCGGTCAGAGCCAATGCCCCAGAATCTAGGTCAGCTATGCAGGTTGCAGGTGGGCCCTCTTGAATCATGTGATAGCTGAGCGGTCCTGCTATGGAGACGCTGCTGCTGCTGCTGCCGGCAGTAAATTATGGCAGCTGTCTTTCGCCCCACCCTTTCCCAGCACCATTTCACCACAGCGTTGTACAGCAGACCATTGAAAAACTTATTTTGAAGTTTACACAGACA
>JABMCL010002056.1:110000-112500 GCA_018857735.1 Alviniconcha marisindica
TGGAGGGAAAGAAGAGCGAGAGAGGACAAAAAGGAAAATAAAATTGAAGTAGGATGAATAGGAAGAACACGACGACCACGAACAACAAGAAACAAAGGCAGCAACAACAAAAAAGAGAAGAAAAAAGGGAAAAAAAGATGAAGAAGAAGGAAATAAAAAAAGAAACAAAAGTGAGGGCATTACTTATGACGGCTTCCAGTCGAATAACGTCAGTGCGATGATGAATGTCGTCAATGCGATGCCCAAATATGGAAGTGGGCTGGTCACGTGCCACGTGCACCACCTGCGGCACGAGCTGCAGCAGCGCCTCCCAGTGGGCACCAAAGGGGAGGTGATCCCCGTGAAACAGCACCAGGCAGGGCTGAAGATACCGCACGGCGCTCAGAACGCTGAGGAACCAAAAGAAGGGAAACCTCTGCTTGTTGACCGTGACGTAGTGCAGAACGCGCGGCACGCGGAACCCGTCGTCATGGCAACGCGGGCCACGGGCCACGCGGGCCAGACACGTGTCGTTGAAAGGCACGCGGTAGGGCGGCGTCCCCACCGGAACCTGTCCGAACAGTATGGCGGCCGAAGTCTCGTTGCACACGAGATTGGCCTGGAGTCTGGACCGGCAGATCACTCTCTTGACGTTCCAGTCGCAGGGGAAGAAACTGGCGTTGGCCGGAAATCCGGGCGGTAACGGGGGACAAAATCGCTTACTCCTCTCCGAAGGGAGGTCGGAATGTTGCGACTTCGGGCCGTGGAAGTACACGTACTCCGGGGCAGCCGCTTCTGGTGAGGAGGATCGGGGCTGAGTGGTATTAGTATTCTGCTCCTGCCGTGTAGACTCCGTAGCGTGCCTCCCTCTCGAAGGGCCCGTCCTCTTCGGACGCGGCGGCTCAACAAATCGGGGCGCTGATACGATCCTCTGAACGAAGATGTTCCCGCTCTGGTGGTGAACCCTGCCGCCCTGCGTCAGGTTGTGGTTCTGGTCGGCGTCACGGCTGCCTGGGGAGCTCAAGGGCGTGGCAGCCGCGGGGTGTGACCTTATACAGGGCGTGACGGTCACGAAATGCCTGGTGACCATCACAGCGGACACGGCTGCCAGTGCCAGCAGGAGATACCTTGTGCGGGGCAGCCTACGGCACGGCAGGCTCGAGGGAGAGCGGTTCATTTCTGCTGGTGGTGTTCGTTCGTTGACTCTTTCAGAGCCCAGCAGTGAGTGTAATTCACAGCACAACCCTTAGCCTCCACAGCCCAGCGGTGAGTGTAATTCACAGCACAACCCTTAGCCTCCACAGCCCAGCAGTGAGTGTAATTCACAGCACAACCCTTAGCCTCCACAGCCCAGCAGTGAGTGTAATTCTCAGCACAACCCTTAGCCTCCACAGCCCAGCAGGTAGACCTTGGACTGTAACAAACAAAACGGGTTAGTCGTTAGTCAGTTGGCTGGTTGGTTAGTTGGTTAGCTAGCTAGCTAGCTAGCTTGTTAGCTATCTAGCTAGCTAGCTAGTTCTTTGCTTTTAACGTCCCGTCAACCGCATTGGGTTTTACCTCAGGACGATGCAGACACAAGGGGTTAATTTAGGCGTCACAGCTTATAACAATGAAAGGAACGGAACAAGAGGGACCGGAGTTGCCTACGATAAGTATACGATAACCTGCCGTACAGTCCAGTCAGTCTTTCAGGGCTTAATTCGCTCAACACCCACGTTTTCACCCAGGCAGGGTTCCAATGTGTATGTATGTATGTGTGTGTGTGTGTGTGGTGTGGTGTGGTGTGGTGTGTGTGTGTGTGTGTGTGTGTGTGTGTGTGTGTGTGTGTGTGTGGTGTGTGTGTGTGTGTGTGTGTGTGTGTGTGTGTGTGTGTGCATGGCTGTGCTTGCGATTGTGTGTAGTGCACGTGAGCTCAAGCTCTTGTGCTAATGCGATTGTGTGTGGTCGTACGCTCGCGCATGTGTGTGTGTGTGTGTGTGTGTGTGTGTGTGTGTGTGTGTGTGTGTGTGTGTGTGTGTGTGTGTGTGTGTGTGTTTCTGGTGTGTGTGTGTGTGTGGTGTGTGCGCGCGCGCGTGTGTGTGCGTGTGCGTGTGTGTGTGTGTGTGTGTGTGTGTGTGTGTGTGTGTGTGTGTGTGTGTGTGGTATGTGTGTGAGTGTGTGCTTGTGAGTGTGTGCTTGTGTGTGTGTGTGTGTGTGTGTGTGTGTGTGTGTGTGTGTGTGTGTGTGTGTGTGTGTGTGTGTGAAATGATGTACAATTCCATAAATATAGTTAATTTTTTCAACTCTGGGTGTATATTCTCTTATATATATTTCTCATGTAACTACAATGTATATTTAGTTGTACTTCCTTGGGATGAGGGGTACTTCTGTAATTATTGGTATGAATCTTTTTGGTTGGTTCAGCTTGTGAGAGCCTTGCAGCAGTTGACACGGCAAAAGGCAAAATGCAAAGTCATACTGCTTGACGTATCCAAACGTCAAAACTGTCTATTGAAAAACACGTAGATATAGTAATAATGAA
>JABMCL010002056.1:117500-125000 GCA_018857735.1 Alviniconcha marisindica
GTCCCTCACGATTAACGAAACATTAAAATGGCTCTCATCGCTGCCCATCTTAATGCAGGAGTCATTGTCAGGTGACAGTGTAGCGATAGGTATATAATCCCCCCCCCCTTCTCCCCGTCCCTAATAAGCCTTGTGGTCTCTGTGGACGTTAAGCACCATGTTTACTTTAGTTCTCTCACGTGAGCCGGTTTGGCCTAGCGGTAAGGTTCGACTCCGCTTCGGCTCTCTCTTCTCCTCGAAAAGGTTGTGGTCTGTGGACACTGTCTTGTGACTTTGTCCCTCACAATTAATGAAACATTAAAGTGGTTCTCATCGCTGCCCATCTTAATGCAGAAGTCATTCTGGTGGTGACAGTGTAGCGATCGGTATATAACCTGCCACCTCCCCCCCCCCCTTCCCCTACCTCCATTCGCCTGTCTCTAATAAGTCTTTTGGTTTCTGTGGACGTAATTAAGCGCCATGAAAGAAGTTCTCTCATCAGAGCTCAGGAGCTGTGTCAAAGAAGAGGTGGTCGTCCCGGGCTCCCCGTCCCTGATAGTCCGTACGGTGTCAGTGGACGTGAAGCAACACTGAAGGAGAAGAAGCGTCGACCAGACCTCAGGAGCTGTGTGAAAGTCGAGGTGGACGCCCTGGGCTCCCCGTCCCTAATAGTCCTTACGGTCTCTGTGGACGTAAAGCAACATTGAACGAACCATGAACTGTCAGAGCTCAGGAGCTGTGTGAAAGTCGAGGTGGACGTCCTGGGCTCCCCGTTTCTAACAGTCCTTACGGTCTGTGTGCACGTAAGGCGACATTGCAACGAAAACGTTTTCGCATCCGCTGGCGCAGTGACTCATCCGGTCCGCTACAAAAGTGATGGCAGAGATACAAACGATTCACAGTTGGTGTTTTTCCGGATTTGCAATAGCGCGGCTGAGTGTAAAATAACTGGCTTGTTGTGTCGAAGCCTGCGCTTTACTTTTATTTTATTCTCTGCGTGGTGGTTTGTAGTATAACCTATATATTCGACCCAATAAGTCTTTACAGTATATATGCAAAGGAAGGGGAGGGAGGGAGGGAGGGAGAGAGAGAGAGTAGGAGAGAGAGAGGGGGGAGAGAGAGAGAGGGGGGAGAGGGAGAGAAAGAGGGAGAGAGGGGGGGGAGAGAGAGAGGGAGAGAGAGAGAGAGAGGGAGGGGGGAGAGAGAGAGGGAGAGGGAGGGAGGGAGGAGAGAGAGAGGGGGGGAGGGAGAGAGAGAGAGGGAGGGAGGGAGGGAGAAGGAGAGAGAGAGAATAAGAGAGAGAGGGGGGGAGGGAGAGAGAGGGGGGGGGGGGGGGGGGGAGAGAGAGGAGGGAGGTAGGGAGGGAGGGAGAAGGAGAGGAGAGGGAGGGAGGGAGGGAGGTGATAGCCTATTTACCGCATTATTCTGGGTTACTGGAGATGGCTGAGTGTGTGAGACAGTTATACATATGATTATGTGCGTATGTCCGATTTGTTTGCGAGCGTGTCGTGTGTGTGTGTGTGTGTGTGTGTATGTGTGTGCGTGTGCGTATGTGTGTGTGCATGTGTGTGTGGCGGTGGGTTGGTGTGCGTGTTTGTGCGTGCGTGTGTGTGTGCGTGCACGCGCGCACGCATGTTTGTATGGATGTGTGTATGTGTGCGCGTGGGAGCGAGCGAGAGGTGGAGGCTTGGTGTGTGTGTGTGTGTGTGTGTGTGTGTGTGTGTGTGTGTGTGTGTGTGTGTGTGTGTGTGTGTGTGTGTGTGTGTGTGGGGTGTGTGTGTGTGTGTGTGTGTGGTGTGTAGCGTGTGTGTGTGTGTGCGCGTGAATGCGTGCGTGCGTGTGTGTGTGTGTGTGTGTGTGTGTGTGTGTGTGTGTGTGTGTGTGGTGTGTGTGTGTGTAGCGTGTGGTGTGTGGTGTGGTGTGTGTGCGCGTGAATGCGTGCGTGCGTGTGTGTGTGTGTGTGTGTGTGTGTGTGTGTGTGTGTGTGTGTGTGTGTGTGTGTGTGTGTGTGTTCGTGCGTGAATGCGTGCGTGCGTGTGTGTGTGTGTGTGTGCGTGCGTGGTGTGTGTGTGTGTGTGTGTGTGTGTGTGTGTGTGTGTGTGTGTGTGTGTGTGTGTGTGTGTGTGTGTGTGTGTGTTGCGCGTGATTGCGGCGTGCGTGTGTGTGTGTGTGTGTGTGTGTGTGTGTGTGTGTGTGTGTGTGTGTGTGTGTGTGTGTGTGTGTGCATGTGTGTGCTGTGCAAGTGTGTGCATGCGTGCGTACGTGGTGTGTGTGTATGATGTGTGTGTGTGTGTGTGTGAGAGAGAGAGAGGGCGAGAGAAGGCGCGCGCGCCCCGGGTGTGTGTATGTGTGTGTGCGCGCGTGCGTGTGTGTGTGTGTGTGTGTTTGTTGCATGTGCATGCGTGCGTGCGTGTGTGTGTGTGTGTGTGTGTGTGTGTGTGTGTGTGTGTGCGCACGTGCGTTCGTGATTTTTTTTTGTGTGTGTGTATGTGTGTGTGTGTGTGTGTGTGTCTGAGGGAGGGAGGGAGGGAGAGAGAGAGAGAGAGAGAGAGAGAGAGAGAGAGAGAGAGAGAGAGAGAGAGAGAGAGAGAGAGAGAGAGAGAGAGAGATAGGGAGAGATAACGAAAGAGATAACGAAGGCTTGTATATGCGTGTTTGTGTGTGCGTTTGTGTGCATGTGTGTGTGGGTGTGGGTCTGTGTGTGGTGAGAGAGACCGAGTGAGTCATTGTATGTGTGTATAATATGTATATTCGCTTGTTTCGTTTACTCGTTATTTCATGCGTGGCGTATATATGGTTGTTCCCTTTTTCCTCAGCGGTATGGTAGGGAAGACAACGAATCGAATGAAGAAAAAATGAAGATACCTATAATTATTCCCTGATGTCTTTCTCCTGTCTGGGATCTGAAGGCTGTCGTTCGATTCTTTCCCTGTCTCCTGTTTTTCTGTCCATGCCTCTTGCTCTTTCTGTGTTGTCATTTCCTGCTGATAGTCCATTCTTCTGGCTTTTCCCCAGGAAATGTATTGTATATTTGTTTCCTTGAGATAGGGTTGCTTTGTTTTGTTTGGCTCTTGTTGAACAGCAAAGAGATGATAGTTGGTAGGTGGTATGTGCAGCTTGCTGCCATATGACCCTGGTATTTGCCATTATGCACTGATATATTTTCTGTCCGTTACTTTAAAAGATTTTTTTTTTTTTTAATGATTTTAATCTGGTATTGATAAATCAGACGCAATGGTCGGCGATACCAGCATGTAATAATTTCGCAAGCTTAATTTTTTTCATTTCATTTTAAGAAGAGCAATATTGACGGGACTAGATATTTGAAACTTTGTGCATGGCGTTTGTATATGACTGTTTCGTGTTGTACATGGTTGGATCCTTTATAGTCTTGACTTGGAAAAGCTTTTAAGTAAAAAGAAGTGTGTGTGGCGGGAAGGGGTGGGGGTTGTTGGTGTATGTGTGTGTGTGTGTGTGTGTGTGTGTGTGTGTGTGTGTGTGTGTGTGCTTGGGGGGGGGTGGTGGTTGTTGGTGTGTGTGTGTGTGTGTGTGTGTGTGTGTGTGTGTGTGTGTGTGTGTGTGTGTACACGTGTGCGTGTGTGTGTGCGTGCACGTGTGTGTGTCCGTCCGTGCGTGCGTGCGAGCGCGCGCGCGCTTGTGTGTGTGTGTGTGTGTGTGTGTGTGTGTGTGTGTGTTGTGTGTGTGTGTGTGTGTGTGTGTGTGTGTGTGTGTGTGTGTGTGTGTGTGTGTGTGTGTGTGTGTGTGCCTCTCGGTTTGATTGTCCTGGGGTGTCCCTATGCGGTTGACATGATGTTAAAACCCAACTACTTTCATACCTTTCTATAATTATAATCATGATGATCAATTTTAATTGATAAGCATAATCAATTCCTCAACCTAATTTGGAGAACCGGACGCATAAACGACCTTCGTGTATAAAAAGTGACTGTCAGAGTCACTGACTCGCTTGTTTGACTTAGCTACACGCTTCTTTTTTTTCTTTTCTAGTGTGTATGTGGGTGTAAGAAGGTTGGGGGGCGAGGGAGGGAGGGAGCTGCGTGGCGCTCAAGCACCTCTGTCAGGTTAATGACTTAGAATTATTAAGATATGTTTATGCGTGTTCTTCTTCTTCGTTGTGCGATCGAACGACAGCTTTAATTTCCCGCTGGAATGAATAAAGTATATTGTTATTTTTATTGTTATTTTAGGGGGAAGGGGCGGGGCGGTCACTTCCATGTGCACACATCGACAAAGCTCGACATTTGTGCTGGTATTGTTTGAAAACAAATTTCCCTTCCTGTCCACTAGTTTCGGCTGCCGGCGCTGACTTCCGGTCGGGGTCAGGGGGTCAGTGTGTGTGTGTGTGTGTGTGGGGGGGGGGGGGGTAAGAAAACGGAAACGGGAAGCTGTGTAAGGACTTGCTCACATACTGTCGTCGTCACAGTGTCATACAATGCACATCTTCTCATTTCGTTATCACAACGCTGCGTGGCGCTCAAGCAGCTCTGTCAGAGCTCGACCAGGAGCCGTGTGAAAGTCGAGGTGGCCGGTCTGGGGCTCCCCAATAGTCCGTAGGCTACAGTCTCTGTGGACGTGTGAAGCAACACTGAACTTGAACTCGCCTAGGCTTACAGAGCTCAGGAGCTTTGGGTGAAAGTCGAGGTGGACGTGTTTGGCTCCCCGTCCCTAATAGTCCCTACGGTCTCTGTGGACGTAAAGCAACATTGAACTCGAACTCCGAGCTCAGGAGCTGTGACAAAGTCGAGGTGGACGTCCTGGGCTCCCCGTCCCTAATAGTCCGTACGCGGGTCTCTGTGGACGTAAAGCAAACAGTGAACTCGAACTCAAGCACCAATTGCTCGATCCGGAGTGGTTCAACGACGCTGATCAGCGAGCGTGTCAGTGAGTGGGCCAGCGGCCGGATCGAACACACCGCCTCGCCTGTTGGTGTGCCGGTTCGAACCTTAACTGCCGATGGAATACTGAAAGCAGAATGATGCGGCGGTTGTTCGCGAGACGAAGCTTCTCATGCCCAAAGATTGCGGCACTAGCCATACAGATCGTCTGCTGTTTGCTGGCTTCGGCGACCTGTGCTTATGCTTCTGGATATTGTAAGTATGTAGGTCAGTGGTGATTGAAAAAATGGAGGGGGGGGGGGGGGGGGGGGGGGGGGGGGCGGCGTGTTTGGAAGGTTCATTTACATCGGATATGTGATTTGGAACTCTCTTTGCCCCTCTCACAGGCATTGTTCTTCACTCTCTTCTTTTCAGTCAGAACTGAAAACCCACCTCTTCTCTTCCGTATACTGATTTATCGTTTTCGTTCTTCTCATTCTACCAAATAACCATTACCAGTAACTAATGCATGCATTTGCAGTGTGTGTGTGTGTGTGTGTGTGTGTGTGTGTGTGTGTGTGTGTGTGTGTGTGTGTGTGTGTGTGTGTGTGTTGGTTTTAGCATGTACATATTTTTAGCGATTATTGTGTGCTGACAAAATTTGCTTCGCCCTGATATATCCGCACTGGTCGACTGGGCGTAAAACACCAAGTCACTTACTTGCATACTTTAATGTGATATCGATAAAATAGACGGAATGTTCGACGACACAAGTATGTTCTGGCCTTATGTACTCTATGAAAGGGGGGATAGTGAAGGAACTAACTCTTCGAAATTATTTGTTTGATGTTTGTGCCTGCATATTTTGTTTTATGTATGTGCAGGGACTGGTTTTGTAGACTGACTTGAGAAAGGGTTTATATAATTATGAGAAGAGTTTTGAAATATGCGATTGTTCTGAGGTGACCGTGTGCGATTAACAGAACGTTAAACTCCAATGACTAACTAACCCTGCCCCAGGGGGGTCGTATGACGTCACAAAGCTTTTTGTTTGAGGTTTAATCCTTTTTCCCCTTTCCCCTTTTTATTTTTTTATATTTTTTATATATATATATTTTAACCCCTTTCACTTGATGATTGCAGTTGTTGGGTAATACAGTGTTGGGACGAAGACCCTGTGGTGAAACTGGGATGATTAGGCTAGCGAATGAATCTTGGATATGGACATTTCTGGCCGCAACGGTTCTACATAGGAACCGAAACGAAGACGTAAAGATGGCGAGAAAATTAAGGCACGTACAAAAAAAAAAAAAAAATCATGTGCAGGCTCCGTTGGGTTCTTCCATCAGTATTTATAGACAAGAAGTACCTTTTTGTTTTTGGTGAGCCGGTTTGGCCTAGCGGTAGGCGCTAGGCTGGTAAGCAGAGGGACCTCGGTTCGAATCCGCTTCCTTTCTCCGCTTCAAAAGTTGTGGTTTGTGGACACTGTCTTGTGACTCTGCCCCTCACAATTAATGAAACATTAAAATGGCTCTCATCGCTGCCCATCTTAATGCAAAAGTCATTCTGTGGTAAAGTTAGCGATAGGTATATAATCCCTTTCCCCCACCTCCATACCCCCCCCCCCCCCCCCCCCCCCCCGCCCCCCCTTCTCCCCGTCCCTAATAAGCCTTATGGTTTCTATGGACGTTAAGCACCATGTTAACTTACTTTTTGTTTGTTTTTGTTTGTTTTTAGTTCGAATTTCCGCTTCTCATAGCACAGCCATACTGGTTCGTTCTATGTCAGTGGGGAGCAGAAAAAGGTTGGCTCGTGACGTGTTTGCTATTTTTGCCACACATGCTGACTTTGTTCACGTCGTCACTGATACAGGCAGATGTCACATAGCGGCATCATTAACGGTCGTGTTTTCACGATTTTTAACCACCACACTGACTTTTATTTCGGTATCCGTTCCAGCCCCGTGTTACCGCAGTAGCACGTAAAAGACCCCGGTCATTCTGCCAAAAGTGCGGGTGGCAGGTTACAGTTAAATACGCATACACCTTACGTATGTGGCTTTGCATGAAATGACATGGTGCATGGTTGTATGGCGTACACAGAACGCGCCGAGATGGCAACAGTTTTATGTGGCAGCACCCTTGCCAGCGCTGTAAGCACACCACTTCAGTGGATAGCCAAAAAGGCGCTATAAAAAGCTATTCACTCACTATATAGAATCACATGCGAGCGCAATGAGTCTGCTCGAAAGCGGAGAATAGCGCTATATAAAAGCGATCAACAACACACACACAAGGAAGGAAGAGAGAGAGAGAGAGAGAGAGAGAGAGAGAAGAGAGAGAGAGAGGAGAGAGAGAGAGAGACAGACAGAGAGAGAGGAGGGGACAGAAAAAGAGAGAGAGAGACAGAAAAAGGGGAGAAGAGAGAGAGAAGACAGACAGGGGAAAGAGAGACAGAGAGAGAGAAAAGAGAGAGAGAGAGAGAGAGAGAGAGAGAGAGAGAGAGAGATATGGAATGGTGTATGTTTTTAAAATTTAATAATTGTTTTTATTTCATTCCTATCGATCATGATGCTTCTTTTTTTTTTTCTTTTTGGGGGCGGGGGGGGGGGGGGGGGGGGAGGGGGGAGGGGGGGGGGGGGTTCCCTTTTACGAAACAGCATAATAATTCTAAAGCGCAGCCACGG
>JABMCL010002056.1:130000-132500 GCA_018857735.1 Alviniconcha marisindica
TGTTGATTCTGCAAAAGAATGAAAGAAAGAAAAACAGGAGGTGTAAAGACATTCTTACTTCATTTCAAACGTATTCATGAACGTGTGTTGATTCTGCACGCGAGTTCTCTTGGCCTCGTCCAGTTTCAGATCGTGAGAATTCACTCTGAGACGAACATGCAAATGTGCGTGGATTCTTACGTAATTTAAAGCCTATTCACGAACGTGTGTTCATTCTGCACGAGTTCTCTTGGCATCGCCCTGTTTCAGATCGTGATAATTCACTCTGAGGCTGACATGTAAATGTGCGTGGATTCTTGCGTAATTTAAAGCCTATTCATGAACGTGTGTTGATTCTGCACGATAGGTGTATGTAATTAAATAAAAACAGTTTTTATTCCATTCCTATCGATCATGATGCTTCTTTTTTTCTGGGGGCGGGGGGGGGGGGACGGAGTTGAGGGGAGGGGGGTTGGTTCCCCTTTACGAAACAGCATAATAATTCTAAAGCGCAGCCACAGAGCCTTTTTGTTTACGCCTGTGTTGTGTCTGATGCTATTTCAGTGTACATAAACCACAGTTAAATCACCTTGCAGTAAGTGAGCCGGTTTGGCCTAGCGGTAAGCCGTTAGGCTGTTTCAGATCGTGAGAATTCACTCTGAGGCTGACATGTATATGTGTGTATTTGTGTGTTTATATGTTGAGCCAGTTTCGAGCTCAAAGGACTATGTCCGGTCTTGAATAAAAACTGGTTCTGTCTTATGCCTTAATTTGCACACCAGTGTTGCTGAGTGTGCCTGAAGTTAGGGTATATATGTGTGCACCATGTTTACTTACTTACATGGTTCAGGAGCTGTGTGAGAGTCGAGGTGGACGTCCTGGACTGTCCGTCCTAACGAGCCTTCTGGTTTCCGTGGACGTAAAGATTTATTGCACCGTGCTTCGGCATTGGTCACAACTTGTCCCTAATATGTCAACTGACATCTGAGGACATAAAGCATCACTTCATCATCATCTACTTATCTTTGGGGGTAGGGCTGGGGGGGGCTATAACCTGCCTCTGCCCCCACCTCCATATCCCCTTCCTCCTTTCTGCCCGTCCCAGATAAGCCTTTTGGTTTCTGTGGATGTTAAGCACCATGTTTATACTGACATCCTTTCGGGGGATGTACCTTTGGTGGAGTTTATGCACCTTGTATTTACTCGCATGCCGGGTGAGAGTTACCGCAGGCGACTCAGCTGGTCTTTGTTGTTGTGTTTGTGTGACGTCTTTCGAGCGCTAATTACCTCCCTAGTGTGCGCTCATGAGTGAACGAACGAATGCAGAAGTGAGAGCAGCAAGCAGACCAGACTAATCCCTCGCCTCGTGTACAGAGCTGACCGCCACAACACAAGGCAGCAACGACCAGCAGGAAGACGCAGCGGGGGGAAACCCACACAGCTCTGGCGAGGACGGAAACGGCAACAACGACGACAGCATAAGTAACAGCAGCAGCAGCAACGGCGATGCTAATGTTGATGAAGAGGACTACAACAACAGCAGCGACGACGTAGGCTATGACGTTGACAGGTCAGCTACAGCCGGGGCTTCGGCAACGATAAAGAGTTCCTATGTGGACGCATGCATAGTTGCCGGAGCCAACGTCACAACCATCGTCGTCATCGGCACTGTCTTCCTTTGCTTAAGGGCCGCCTGCGTCAGAAGAGGTGAGGTGTCGTTTGGGCTACACAGGTAGCTGCTCTGTCATCGCTGTGTCTGTCATCGCTCTGTCATCTCTCTCTGCCATCGCTCTGTTATCTCTGATCTCTGTCATCGGTCTGTCTTCTCTCTCTCTCTCTCTCTCTCTCTCTCTCTCTCTCTCTCTCTCTCTCTCTCTCTCTCTCTCTCTCTCTCTCTCTCTCTCTCTCTCTCTCTCTCTCATCGCTCTGTCATCTCTCTCTCGCCTCTCTCTCATATCTCTCTCTCTCTCTCATCGCTCTGTCATCTCTCGCCTCTCTCTCATCTCTCTCTCTCTCTGTGTCTCTCTCTCATCGCTCTGTCATCTCTCTCTCGCCTCTCTCTCGTCTCTCTCTCTCTCTCTCTGTTCATCTCTCTCTCGCCTCTCTCTCTCTCTCTCTCTCTCTCTCTCTCTCTCTCTCTCTCTTCTCTCTCTCTTTTCTCTCTCTTTCTCTTCTCTCGTCATCTCTTTCTGTCATCTCTCTCTCTGTCATCGTCTGTCATCTGTCATCTCTCTCTGTCTGTCTTCGTCTCATTGTCACTCTCCTGTCATCGTCTGTCATCTCTTTGTGTCATCTGCTCTGTACTGTCATTCTCTGTCATTGCGGCTCTCATTGTCATTGCGGCTCTCAGTCATTGCGGCTCTCTTGTCATTGCGGCTCTCAGTCATTGCGGCTCTCTGTCTCTCTCTTCTTCGTCTCGTCATTGGTTCTGTCATTCGCTCTCTGTCGTCTCTGCTCTCTCTGTGATTATCTGTCATCTTCTCTCCTCTGTCGTCTCTGTCTGTTCTCTCTCTCTCTGATT
>JABMCL010002056.1:135000-152500 GCA_018857735.1 Alviniconcha marisindica
AGACTGCAGCTGATCAGAGATGCTGCTGCTGCTCTGAATCCCAGCGTTGTGGAAGGAACCGAAGTTAGTTCTTGGGTTTTAGAACTACTTTACTTCTACTTCTTCTTACAGAGCCACCTTCGCCTTTGTCGGTGAGCTGACCGTTCTCGTTCTTACCCGTGAAGGGAGGCCGGGGATGTCTGATGTTTCTTCCCCTGTATGGAACCTCAGGGCTGTCATTTGATTCCCTTTTCCTGTCTCCCTCTCTTGTTTTTCTGCCTAGTCCTCTTGCTCTTTCTGGCTTGTAATTTTTTTCTTTCTGCCAACGGTCCATTCTCCTGATTTCTTTTTTTCTCTCTCCACAAAACTCAAATATTTTTCATTAAGAGTCAGAATGTTTTGTGTGGCTCTTTTTGAGCAGCTACGAGATGATAGTTGGTAGGTGGTATGTGCGGCTTGCTGCCATAATTATGGCACTGGTACTTGCCGTTATGCATTTATAAATATAACTCTTTTTTTTAAATGTGGTAACATTCCTTTTTTTCCCTTCAGTTAATCTGGTATCAGTAAATTAGACGAAATGGTCGACGATACCAGCATGTCCTAGCCTTATGCGTTCTTTTAACAGGGGTAATATTGAAGGGGCTAGCTCTTTGAAAATTTGTGTCTGATGTTTGTGTATGTATGTTTTGTTTTATGTTTGCGAAGTGATTAGCATATATATATATATATATATATATATATATATATATATATATATATATATATATATATATATACGTGACTGTTCTCACGAAATGAGTCTTAATTTAAAATTTGGCAATTTGAAATTTGCATGTCTCAAATCTGCAAGGTCTGATCGTTATATTGGTACTTAAATCAGGTTTCTCCTAAAAGAAATGTGGATGTGAAGTGTTTTTGAAGGTTGCATGTGTGGCTGAGGCCATTTTGAGAAAATCAGCATTAAAGTTTTCACTGTGCATTGAGTATTTCCCCCCTTTAAACCTTAGCAACAGGAGGTGTACCAGTGTACCAGTCTTTACCAGTTTTGGCACAGGAACATATCAAACATTGGGGCACCTGATGAGACTTGAAATTTCAACATTAGTTAACTTTTAATATATTTTGTTAATGTTTTTAATCCCATGCTCTCGGTTTAGAATGAGCACAATTGATGCCGGGTAGTGTGAATAAAATGCATTTTAAACATATTTATTCAACTTTTCAGAGCATATCAGTGCAAACACACCAAAGTTGAATGCTTATAGACTTTAATTTCGCAAAAATCTGAAAACATCCAGTTAGACCCCCACTGACTGCTTTTGCCTGTAGCACAGTAAGCTGGCTGCGAGTTAAGACTCAGTTGGTGAGAGCGGGTCACATTATTATATAAAACAAATTATGATAACGTTTTATTAAAAAGGAGGTGGGGAGGGATGGTGCACGTTTTAGTTTCCACAGTGTTCAACTGTTTGGTACCGAATAATGTATGCAAAGTGAAGGAAAAAGAAGAGCCAAAGAAAGAAAGAAAGAAGAAGAAGAAGAAGAAGAGAAACAACAACAACAACAACAAGAAAACGACCCCTCTTCCCCCCCAAAAAAATATTTAAATTTAAAAAAAGAAAAAAAAGAAAAAAAAACCCAGCTCTCTTGCAAGCTGTTGCATCATTATGGCATGACGCAGGTGCGATCGAAAGGCGGTATGTGGGTGAGTTGCAAACGACACGGATGTTTAGGATTAAGGCTTGTGTCGGTGAACGAAGGTCCTTGTAGCTCGCGATCACTCGACGAAAATTTCCTGTTCTATTCATCGCGTCGGACGTAAAGCAGTGTGTGTGTATATATAGACCTCGTCGTCACCTTTCCTCTCTTTCTTATAGTACAGTGAAACCCGTAATGAAAGACCGCCCCTTGTGAGATGAAAACCACTTCCCTGTTTCATGCTAGTAAACCTACGTAAAACTGACACCACCAGTACCACCACCAGTACCACTACCATTAGCGCTACTATCACTATGAAGAGATTCCTCCATCGCCATCCCCCATCACCACTGCCACCACCACCACCACCACCTCCACCCCCGGAATCGTCGCCACCACTACCACACCTATCGCCACCACTGTCACCACCACCACCACCATCAGCGCTTCCATCATCACCGCCCCCCCCCCCATCACCACTGCCTGACTCCCCCCCCTCACCCCCATCATCGCTACAACCACCACCACCCCTATCACCACCACTACCACCACCACCACTACCATCAGCAATACCATCGTCACCGTCCCCGCTACCCCCCATCACCATCCCTTATCATCACCGCCACCACCACCACCACCCCGGCATCACCACAACCACCCCTACCATCAGCGTTACCATCATCACCGGCCCCCCTATCCCCCTTCGCCACCGCCTATCACCCCACCACCATCACCACCACCCCATCATCACCGCCACTCCCCCCCCCCCCGCCTCCCCGTTATCGCCACAATCACCACCACCATCGCCACCACCACTACCACCACCCCCTCATCACCGCCATCACCGCCCACGGCATCACCACAACCACCACCACCATCGCCACCACCACCAGCCCCCCCTCATAATCGCCCCCGGCATCACCACAATCAGCACCTCTATCGCCACCACCACCACAACCACCACCACCACCACCACCACCACCATTTGCCGATTGTGGTGGCCTCGTCCATCTCTTGTGTGTTACAACCTGACCTTTCCCAGTTAACTAATTGTGTCTATATAACTATAGTGATGTTGTAACGAAGACAGCAGAGCTCAGGAGCTGTGTGAAAGTCGAGGTGGACGTCCTGGACTCCCCGTCCCTAATAAACCTATGGTTTCTGTGGACGTAAAGCAACACTTCATCAGAAGACACGCACAGACTGATAGAAACACACACACACACACATACACACACACACACACACACACACACACACACACACACACACACACACTCTCTCTCTCTCTCACACACACACACACACACACACACACACACACACACACACACACACACACACACACACACACTCTCTCTCTCTCTCTCCACACACACACACACACACACACACACACACACACACACCACCACGCACTCCTCTCTCTCGCTCACACACACACACACACTCTACACAACTCTCTCTCTCTCTCTCACTCACTCACTCACTCACACACACACACACACACACACACACACACACACACACACACACACACACACACACACACACACACATCACACACATCTCTCTCTCTCCTCACACACATTCTCTCTCTCACTCACTCACTCACTCACTCACACACACACACACACACACACACACACACACACACACACACACACACACACACACACACTCACACACACTTAAGTAGCCAGCAACAATGGCAGAGCGTTGATACTTGATAGCAGGAGTACTTGATGCCTGATGCCTGGCCCGTACATGACCTTGACGGCACCTTTCACACACGCACTCAGCCGTGTGCCTAGTTGTAATTACAACCTCCATGCCCCTACCTGTTCGGTAGCTCCCCCACCCCACCTCCCCCCAAATAACAGCAGTGACAGAAAACAAAAACAAGCACAGTAACAGCAGCGTATAGTGATAAGCAAGGTGAATCGCAAACTCCAAGCACTGGTTTACGACATCCATCCTTCAGTCACTGCCGTATTTAGTTACGCCATAGGGTCCAACTCAAATAGTAAGTAAGTAAGTAAACATGGTGCTTAACGTCCACAGAAACTATAAGGCTTATTAGGGACGGGGGAAGGGGGAGGGTATGGAGGTGTGGGAAGAGGGAGAGTATATACCTATCGCTACACTGTCACCACCAGAACGACCTGCATTAAGATGGGCAGCGATGAGAGCCATTTTAATGTTTCATTAATTGTGAGGGACAAAGTCACAAGACCGTGTCCACAAACCACAACTCAAATAAAACAAGGCGTGTCATTTATAGCCGCCAACAAAGTTTACACCAGCGCAAATAAAACCACAATCGTTTGAATCGAGACGGAACTTTTTTTCTTACCCGGGGTGGATGCGTCTCATGTTTACGCGCGTGATTTGGCGCTAGGTTGCTTCTACAGTCATATTAGAACCCGAACCTTTCGGCACGCTCCGAGCACCGCTTTCCGGCACCCTCCTCCAAACTCTGCCAGATTTAGTTACGCCACTGAAGGGGCACTCTTTATCTCCGCGCAGCTGTCCAGCGACGCGGTCAGCGCCCTCCGAAAGGTTCCGGTACTAATATGACTGTAGAAGCAACCTAGCGCCAAAGCACGCACGCAAACTTGAGACGCATCCACCCCGGGTAAAAAAAAAGAGAAGAGTTCCGTCTCGATCCAAACGATTGCGGTTTTATTTGTGCTGGTGTAAACTTTGTTGGCGGCTGTAAATGACACGTCTTGTTTTATTTGAGTTGTTTGTAACAAACTTACTACTGTTTGAGCACCAACAAAAAACTGCTCGTTAGCTGACAGTTTTCTTGACCCTATGGCGTAACTAAATACGGCAGTGGTTGAAGGAAGGGTGTCGTAAACCAGTGCTTGGAGTGTGACCTTTCGGAGGGCGCTGACCGCGTCGCTGGACAGCTGCACGGAGATAAAGAGTGCCACTTGAGTGGCGTAACTAAATCTGGCAGAGTTTGGAGGAGGGTGCTAAGCGATGTTCGGAGTGTGGGTGAATCGCTGTGCACAGCCCGTAGGGGAGTAGGGGGGAAATTGACAGGGAAGTGTTTCTGTTTCCCTTTGATGGCCTGGCTGCGCGTGACGGTGACGATCCGGCCTTCGTGGCAACAAAGGCTTAATTGTATTGTCTGGGTCCCATCATGGTTCAGGAGCTGTGTGAGAGTCGAGGTGGCCGTCCTGGACTGTCCGTCCTAACGAGCCTTCTGGTTTCCGTGGACGTAAAGATTTATTGCACCGTGCTTCGGCATTGGTCACAGCTTGTCCCTAATATGTCAACTGACATCTGAGGACATAAAGCATCACTTCATCATCATCATCGTCCCATCATGCGCCTCCCGTCTTTTGTGGGTGGGAAAGCACCACCTTGCGCGCGCGCACCGTGCGTGGGTGTGTGGGTGTGGGTGTGTGTGTGTGAGAGAGAGAGAGAGAAGAGAGAGAGAGAGAGAGAGAGAGAGAGAGAGAGAGAGTGTGTGTGTGTGGAGAGAGAGAGAGAGAGAGAGAGAGAGAGAGAGAGAGAGAGAGAGAGAGAGAGAGAGAGAGTGTGTGTGTGAGGGAGCGAGGGAGAGGGAGAGAGAGTTTATGCTTTCTTACAGTGTTTTGCAACTTCCCCATTCGTCACAAATGCTACCCTGTGTTGTCTGTCATACACAAACACACACACACATATATCTGATTGCTGACACCTTTCAGTTTCTGTTACTACGTTTCTGTACTTCATTGCAACTGCCCCCCCCCCCCCCCCCCAGACACACACACACCGCACACACCTGGTTATGAATACATGCACAAAAATACACACAGGTGTTGGTTGATATACTTTTTCTTTATTTTACTTGTGTAAACATCCTCTCTCTCTCAGTACAAAATTTCACAGAGCAAAAATCTGAGCACATTCAATCACTCGATCTTCAAATGTTGGACATTTCATATTCAGTTACAAAACACCTTCCCACTCGCATAATATCGCATGCTAATGTGTACTTTGTACTGTCTGTTGAAAATGTACACATATTGTGTTGCGTTTTTGTTTACCAACCCAGGTAAACTTCACTACAAAAATGAACATTTCCTTTAAAGTGCATACTTCTCACCTACACACCTGGTCTAATTGAAGAAAGTTCTAGTGAAATAGTGTTCTTGGTGATTTGCAATGTCCTGTCAACCCGTACGTCGTATTAGGGCAATTTTGGGTGAAAAGATGAGTTCACTGTTGCCAAAATTGTAATTGTCCTAATTAGGAAACGCAGAGTGGCTGGCAGGAGGTTAAAATCCAAAACTACTAACGTGCATATATATATATAGTTTATTTTGCAAGGCAGTTTATGATTGGGTGTTTTAACTACTGCACTAAAAAATACACTTTCGGTACTCTTCACTTTACAGCAGTATTTCAAGGACAGTCCTTGAATGGTCCTTTTCAATGGATAGGGATTGCGTTTGAGAAAGACAGCTACACCAACAGTATACACGTCTTTCGGGCCGACTGGTGGATGCTTACCCAAATGTGTCGTACAACTACAAGTTGACGAATGGATCTGACCGAATGTATTACCTATGACAACAGATCTGTTGACGAAACTTGAAACGTTTTCTGATGTGACTCGTCTATGTACAGAATAATCTAGTTCATCGCATGGATTAGCCTCTTCATCACTGAGTTTATGCCACAGTACCTGTAAAAACCGACCCACTGTTCTCATCAAAGTAGAACATTTGTACATTAGTTACAAACACCAGATGTTACGTGTTTTGTACAAACACCCAATTTGCATTTTGTACAAATCCAAGTGATGGTACATTTGTACAAGTACCAGATGTTATCTTTTGTACAAACACCCAGGTGTTACACATAAGACCAACACCCAGGTGGTAACTTAAGACCAACACCCAGGTGATACACTTTGACCATTCACTTTAAGCAGTGGGTTTGCAGTCAGGGGTACTGTGGTGCAAACTGATCATGAAAAGTTACTCTGACTGCTGAGAATGATGAAATAAATGATTTCTCTATTGCACTGTGTGAAAAATATTGTCTGCAAAGCTTTCTTTGGAGTTTGTGTTTGATAGTTTAAAGGGGATCCCAAGCACACAGGCACTGCAGGCCATGCTGATAGGAAATGGAACAAAAAAATAAACCCAGAAACATTTGCCAGACACTTTGTGGTCCAGTTTGTTAAAATTAAATCCTGGAAAGTTTATGAAAGAAATGAAAGAAAAGAAAGAAAGAAGCTGCGAGTGCGGCCATTTTGTGTCTGACAACCTGTGATGTCACGAACACAGTCAACAGGTGTGAATGTCCATTACCTCAGGAGCCAGTCTTTCTAAGCTTCCTTCTTTTTTGTTGGTAAAGATCGAGTCGGCCAACATGGCTATCGCCTGAGGAACTCGAAACTAAAACAAAAAAGTACTTCTGCTGTACAACTGTTGACACAAGCCAGCAAATGAAAATTATATTAACACAAATTCCTAGGTTTTCAGGCCTAATTAAGCCTTTGCTTGGGGTCCCCTTTAATGGTGAAATCTGGTTTTACACTCTAAAGGAAGAGTTTAATACTACACAAATCTAAGTGATAAGAATGAGCACTTCTGAACTACTCGCACACAGACATATAATGGGCGCGTTGTCACAGTATCTAACTTTGTGGAAATGAGCCCTGTCACAATTCACTTGTTACACACACATAAAACATTGCATTATAGCATTATATTATTTTAAACTTGATATACAGTAATGAGCACTTTCATAATTAATTCACTCACATGAATATAAAATACCGTGTCACAATATTTAAAACCTTTACTTCGTACACTGTTTTTGGGAGAGGATATTTATGACAATCGTTTCCTCACAAAAATGTACAAAACGCGATCAACAATGCATTATCACATCAGCTGCATAATCTGGCTTTGCCAGTAAGTAATTTGTTTCCCCATCAAATTAATAGCATAATCTTTGTTTCTTCTTTGTGAAATGAAACAGCCCAGTTCTGATATATACATATATCATTACAAGAGGCAAAGACCCCAAACACACACAAGATGCACACAAAGGAATTGTATAAAAAAAGGAGTTTCAGTTTGAAAAGGTACAGTTGTGTTACAAGGTTAAAAAGAAAAAGCTGAAAACAAAGTACAAAACTGTTTTTTCCTTCTTTAAAACTAACCATGCAGAGAACAATGTATGAATTACCCATAAGTCGTAACAATTTGGAAATATTGTAAAAATGTTTAGTAAAAAATGACACAAAAATCCCATGTTTGGTAAAAACAAAATCAACAACAAAAAACAACAAACAAACAACAACAAAAGACACGAAGGATGACTATTTAACCCAGTAAACAAAATTACATCACAGGGGTTCAGTACTGTCACCAAAATTCCCCACCCAGGTTTTTGCTCTTGACTTTGAGTAGATCCTGCTCACCATTGGGGTAACCAAAGGGGTGAGTAGATCCTGCTCACCATTGGGATAACCAAGGGGGTGAGTAGATCCTGCTCACCATTGGGGTAACCAAGGGGGTGAGTAGATCCTGCTCACCATTGGGGTAACCAAGGGGGTGAGCAGGCCTGCTCACCATTGGGGTAACCAAGGTAGCAGGCCTGCTCACCATTGGGGTAACCAAGGGGGTGAGTAGATCCTGCTCACCATTGGGGTAACCAAGGGGGTGAGTAGGCCTGCTCACCATTGGGGTAACCAAGGGGGTGAGTAGGCCTGCTCACCATTGGGGTAACCAAGGGGGTGAGTAGATCCTGCTCACCATTGGGGTAACCAAGGGGGTGAGTAGGCCTGCTCACCATTGGGGTAACCAAGGGGGTGAGTAGGCCTGCTCACCAGTGGGGTAACCAAGGGGGTGAGTAGGCCTGCTCACCAGTGGTGTAACCAAGGAGACGAGTAGGCCTGTTCAGCCAGGGGGATCAGTTGATTCTTCATAGTTTATGCCCAGTCAACCATGGTGGCCATATTAGGGCAAAATAATGAGTCCTCACACCGCATGATAAATCTGATTCTCTGCTATGTTACGTGCCACTTTATAAAATTATTAGGAATTGGAGGCTTGGGAAATAATGAACTGAAGGGGGAAGTCAGAATCAACATGCAAGGGAGTTAATCCACCAGGTGTACCTCTGATGGAGTTTATACATGTATGTATGTACTTTGTGTTTACACGCATGCCAGGTGAGAGTTACCGTAGGCAGCTCGGGTCTTTGTTGTTGCACTTGCTATGTATTTCAAGTGCTAATTAACTCCCTTCTGCATGAGCACTCTGGGCCTTGTTCTGTTTCATTTTGGGAAGTAAGAAACCAGAAGGACAGATAGACGATTCCTGGGCACAGGCAATGAATGCAAAGTAATATATAAAAATTGTGTGTGTATGTGTGTGTGTGTGTGTGTGTGTGTGTGTGTGTGTGTGTGTGTGTGCATCTTGCACATAGTTTTATGCTTGAAGTTGAAGCCTTGTTGATGTGTACATTATCGGTTAGCTTTTGCTAAATTGCGGATAACGTTCTCCATCCTGATGGAATATCTCTCAGAAAATCAAAACCACCTGTTCATTTTTTTAAAATGCAAAATCATACTAAAACATTATTATAATATTAAAAGTGTGTTACGTTTGTTCAGCGCTTTGAGACGTGGGGTAGGTGCTTTACAAATTTCCATTATTTTTATTTATTTGGGCCAACTTGTGGCTTTAAATTAAGAGAGAATCTTTTGACAGTTCTGGATTAGTTAGTACCCCACCAGGGCAGGCTTAATTTATGCAGCAGACTATACGCACATCCTGAACATTTTTCTTTCTGAAAGCTACACTAGTAGAATTGCTCAGTTTCAGCTTGGCGCATGGCTGAATGGTCAACATGATGGACTAAATTTATTCAGTGGTTCAAAGTTCCACTCTTGGTCAACGCTTGGGCAGAGGGGTCCGTCTTGCGTTTGCACGCACAGCGTTAAATAAGATTGTTGCACATGTTAAGGATCCTAGGTTCATCTTTCAATAATGGTGGGTGACATGGAAACACAAGATAACACAACCACAGCAGAACAGTCAAAATTATGGTTGCAACCACTCTTCGTGGAAGGAGAAAAAGAAAGTCAAGAGCTCTTTGCCAAGGGAAGTAATCATCAGGGATACGGCATGGAAACAATCTTGCTCCTGCCTCTTACACTAATCTGATTTATTTCCACACTGAGCAAGATGATGACAAAGAATGCTTTCTTTTCAGTCATTAGTGTTTCAGTGTTTGTTTTGATGTCATGCTACCACCAGTGTCTGGACCTGTAAGCGTAACATAATGCCAAAAAATCTGAAACCAGAATGACTGCTAGCATTCTAATGCGCTGGACACAAAGACACCACAGCCACAGGCAGATAAGTAGCCTACATTTCATTTTTCACCATTTAACAGTTGTTTAGGTGTCATGCTGTCACTTGACAAAAGGGCTTACCCTGAAAATTTGTTGTGTCGCATTAAAAAAGCCTTCTTTTTAACTCTTCATGAGTTTGGATTTTGTAATCATAATATCATTCGTACCAATATTTGTTTAGGTGTCATGCTGTCACTTGACAAAAGGGCTTACCCTGAAAATTTGTTGTGTCGCATTAAAAAAGCCTTCTTTTTAACTCTTCATGAGTTTGGATTTTGTAATCATAATATCACTCGTACCAATATTTGTTTAAACCCCCACCAACACGGATTCCCTAAATTGATAAATGAAAACACATGAGACTGAAATAGGGCAAATATATAGCCCTAATATAACGAATGAATAAAACAGTGGACTCTGCTTTGGAAGCAAGATGGGAGAGCTTAAAAATAAAAATAAAAACAGAATACAAGAATAAAACCAGTATATGCTATGATTAATTCTGTAAAGTGTAATCATGATCAACAGTTCTTGTGTTGAATATATTGCTCACAATGACTTTCCTTCCATAACAAATGTCAAATACATGCACAGGAATTTATGAAAATTGACATTACAACAGGGCTGCCCATAAGCTCTAAAAGCTTGTTGATGAACACGCAGTAATTCACTATATTTCTACTTTGTCTCAAATAAATTTTTGTTTAAACCAACGGGGCTGTCTGATTCTCCACTGTAAATTGTAAAACCAAAGACAGCATTTTGGCCAAACACAAAAACTAAATTAAAAATGTTTTTTGTTAATGCTGGTGGCATTTATAGCACTTTCAGCAATGCAGTCCGAGTCCACCAAAATACAGCAGCAAAGTGAAATATCAGGCCATCACGGCTGACAGGGCACCATCCACTTCAGTCCGATGAACTGTCCCCATGTCAAACGATCAGCCTGCAATATTTTCACAGTGGGTGAAACAGTTGGATCTGATCTACATCTCATGCCTGTGGCAGTTGCTAATGCTGGAAGCTAGAACAGCAGTTTGAGCAGTTTTGGTACCCTCATCTGCTGGGCCTAGATGTTTGTGTGTGTGTGCGTGCTGTTCTACATGACACTGTGTGAGTGTGTGTATGTGCTGTTCTACATGACACTGTGTGAGTGTGTGTGCGTGCTGTTCTACATGACACTGTGTGAGTGTGTGTACGTGCTGTTCTACATGACACTGTGTGAGTGTGTGTACGTGCTGTTCTACATGACACTGTAGGTGTTGTTTTATGTGACACTGTGTGTGTGTGTACTCTGTTCTACATGTCTATGTGTGTGTGTGCTCCATTCTACATGATGTGTGTGTGTGTGTTTGTGTGTGCAGGTGTAGTAAGATCTTCTGTGTGACACTGGTTTGATGTGTGATGTGTCATTGTGTGTTTGTGAGATGGTCCATGTGACAGTGTGCGTGTGCATGTGTCATGTGTGACTGCATGTATGCATGATGTACTCTGTGTGTGTGTGTGTGTGCGCATGTATGTGGGTAATCCAGAATTTATACCTAATGAACATACTAACTGCTATAGTCCTGTGGGCAATAGCTAGATACACAGGTTCATTTACTCTGCCCCTCAGAAAAAAAGTGAACGTGTATTTAAGCAAAAGCCCTTGAACAAACCATGGGTGGGACTATGCTGCAGAGTTAGCTCCCTTAACCACATGAGCTAACAGTGAAACTTACAGGAAATGGAGAAAAAGCATTGGAAGAATCGACAACAACAAAAACAGGGGTGGAGGGAGAAATTCACAGGACTATACACAAATGAAATGGTATTTATAAATCAACTGCATGTCTTGCAACATTGCTAATTAATTATTTTGAACCTTTTCTATGTTTAAATATGTAGGTCATTATTGATTAATTTTTATCACCGCTATCTGTTCAGCAGCACCAGTACAAGGAAAAACTTAATGTGCCAAAGAAAAAAAGAAAAGAAAAAAATACAGAGGCAAAATACCAGTTCCATTTACATCTGCTCCAGTGCTTCAAAATATCAAAAATCACCACTGTTTATTTAAAATGTAAAATCATACTAAAAACATTGTTAAAAGTTCATGGACACAAAAGGTGAGTATATCTATATCTTGAAAAGAAAACTGTTTTCACAGACGGTCTGTAGCTGTTTACAAACGTGTTTGGTTAAAATGAAGAACATTAACTTCCATCTTTCATGACCTGAGTACAACAACAACAGCAAACAAAATATAGCAATGCTTTTTGCAGATGCTTTATAAAATAAAAAAATCCTTTGTCCATCCAAGTCTCTGATTCAGCAGAATGAGCGACTTTGCTGGCTTGAGCATCGCACTGCCCAAATAGGCCCAGCGCCACCTGGCTAGTGTAGGGAAGATCATTTGCAGCTGACTTGAACTTTGTCAAAGCCCCAAATATGCCCAGCGCCACCAAGCGGGGCGATCCGCAGCTAAGTCGCCCATTAACCAACACACAAGGGAGTTAATTAGCGCTCGGAAGATGTCACACAAGCACAAACAACAAAGACCCGAGTCGCCTACAGTAACTTTCACCTGGAATGCTTGTAAATTATATATTACACAAGGTGCATAAACTCCACCAGAGGTACAACCTCATATACACCAGAAGTACATCATCATCATTTGAAGATGTACCTCTGGTGAAATTTATGTACCTTGTGTTTACACGCATGCTAGGTGAGAGTTACTGTAGGCGACTCGGGTCTTTGCTGTTGTACTTGTGTGACGTCTTTCGAGGGTTAATTAACTCCCTTATGTGCTGATTCTGCAGGAGCGCTCTGGGACTCATTCTGTTCTCAGATTTCAGCAGAATAAAGCCTTGGACATCAAGACGGCATGATTACAGTCTTGTTGCACTCCTTGCTCAGTTTCGTCCACTTTGAGCTGCAGCTCATTTGCAAATTCCAGACTACACTACACGCATCATTTACACTGTTCACCTATGGTACGCAGCATATATAATAAATATCTAAAACATTATATGCAGAATGAATCAGTCATTACCCTATATCTATCTTGGTCAGTCTGAATCGAACCATTCTTTGGTCAATCTGAACTGAACCATTCTTCTACAGATCTGACCAGGATGTTCCTTTCTTGTAACAAGCGATGTTCCACCTTGCTGGCATACCTGGCTCTGTGGTGTGGCTGTGATTCCAGAATTGGATCAGACTGCAACTTCACAATCATGACAATTTTTAGTTGATCTACACGCAGTTAAACAAAGAGGCAATTTGTCATGTAAATTTAACCTGTTCTCCGCAGCACTGTTCCTGTGTCCATAAGCCTTTGGATGAACTTGCTCACCCTTGGCTACGTACACAGAGTCATCAGTGTCATGATGAAGCTGATGACAAAACTGTCTGCCTCAAATAAATGTGTGTGTGTGAGTGTGTGCGCGCATGCATGTATCTATGTGACTGTGTGCATACACGCATGTATGTGTGTATCAATTTGGGGAGTGGGGTGGGGGGGGGGGGGGGGGGGGTGGTGGTGGTGGTGAGCAGGGGCGATAACTGATGACAAGTTTATGTTATTGTTAATATTGTGTTTTGATGCCAGTTGCTATTTTTAACTTGAGCATGAAACGTACATGCCCAGTGCTCACTTGAGAAAGGGTGCTCTAAGACCCCGCTATTACTATTATTTATTAACTCAAGTACCGAAGCAGACTAAAAATACCCACACCTGTTACTGTATGCTGATGGAACCAAGCGTATGCACAGCACTTGCTTGAAGCGATGATGGCGTAAAATTTCTGGTCCTGATTGCAAAGTGCAAGTGTAGCACGATGCGCCCAGCTTGGATCATAACGTACATGGCCCCATATGATCCTGACACCAAGACTACACACGGGGCTGGGGAGCAATGAACACATTTTCTATGAATGATGCCACTGCACATTTGACAGTTCTTCAGTCGATGCACACGGCATCATAATCTGTTTCATCTTCTTACCACGAACATATATGACAATTCTGCATAAAAAGGTGCTGTTGACTTCAATGCACCTCCCCCCCCCCCATTTCCACCCTCTAACAAAAACAAAACAAAAAACCAGGAAAGGAAACAAAAACAAAATAAAACAACATAAGTAAAGCCTTGCAGTTTTAAAGTTTGGTAAAACGACCATTGTCTTCAGTGTTATTTCACACACTATATGCTGACAAAATTCTCGAGAAAAATTCTAACTTTGTACAGCTCAACTTTTGACTCCAACCACAGTCATTTAAAAAGGAATCCATCCACAAATGCATCACAACGTTCACCGAAGGTTCACCTTGGCTAGATCAGTTGCAACCTGCCACACATCCATGGAATAGACAAAGAAACTTGGGGTTACATGTCTTGAATTCCAAACACACAGACTGTGGAACCACGGAGTTTTCCCCATCTGTCTCTGTGATCAGCAGGAAAGCTAGCTGTACCAGTGACACTTGAAACGTTTCCAGCGCTGTGTACAGGACATGTATCCAAATGACCACACCAATGAAGCGTAGAGAAGAGGAGATGGACTTCCATACTGCAGACAGAAGATTTCATCTTTCTCCTATTCCGAACTGCAGTACACAAAGAGCACAGAACAGCAGATGAACTTCCACACCGCAGAAAGATAATTTTTGTCTTTCTCCTTCTCCAAACTGCCGTACACAAGAAGCAAGAACAGCAGGTGAACTTCCACATTGCAGAAAGATGATTTCATCTTTCTCGTTCTCCAAACTTCCGTAAACAAACAAGAAGCACAGAACAGTAGATGAACTTCCATATTGCTGAAGGAAACATTCCTCACCCCGCCCCCCAAAACCCCCCAACAAACACCTTCTTCAAACTAGCATACACATGAAGCACAGAATGGCCGACACGCTCCTTCTTCAAACTGCCACACACATGAAGCACAGAATGGCTGATGCTCTTGCATACCGCAGAAGGTGAAATTCACCGCAGAAGGCAAGACTATTTCTTCTTCAGACCGCCGCACACGTGAAGCATAGAACGAACGGCACATACCTTTCCAAGGCAAGATATTTTCCCCCCAGTCTTCTTGTGCTTCATGTTTCACACACACCAAGCGCAGAACAACAGACGTGTACCCTTCCCATCAGTGCAGAGGGCAAGACTTTTCCCGGTCTTCTTCAAGCCGTTGCGTACATGCATGAAACACAGAAGTGCCCACACCGTTCCAGGTCCTCAATGAATTAAATATAAAGTGAGTGTTGTCATTTTGCTGTGTGTTTTTGTCTTTTTTTTAACTGAAAGGTCCAAACGGACCGATCGCGAACAGTACTGCTGATAGACTTCTGCCCCTGTGAAGAGAACGCCTATCCAGATGGTCGTGGGTTTGTTTTTAACTGAAGGGTCCAAACGAATAGTACTGTGTGTTTTTGTCTTTTTTAACTGAAAGGTCCAAACGGACCCATCACGAATAGTACTGCTGATAGACTTCCGCCTCCGTAAAGGAAACGTCTATCCAGATGGTCATGTTTATTTTATTTTTTTAAACTGAAGGTTCCAAATGGACCCATCACGAATAGTACTGCTGATAGCCTTCCGCCCCCGTGAAGAGAACGTCTATCCAGATGGTCATGGTCTCGGGGCTGGGGGCCACCAGGAAGTAGGTGCGTTCGAAAGTCTTCATGCAGAAGGTCAGCTTGGGGTTGGGGCTCTTGACGGTGCGCAGGTGATCCACGTACACCTCCTCCATGGCCTGGAAACACACCATGCCCTTCAGCTTGCTCTCCGTCTTGTCCGAGAAGTACATCACCTGTCAACAGGTAAAAACACAGCAGTCAGCTCAGGGTGGAGTGGTAGAGGTGGGTAGGTGTGAGCGGTAGGGAGGATGGGGGTGGGTGGTTAGCTGTCTTGTCCGAGAAGTACATCACCTGTCAACAGGTAAACACAAAAGTCAGCTCGGGGTGGAGTGGTAGAAGTGGGCAGTTGTGAGCAGTATGGAGGGATGTTGAAGCGTGTGTGGGTGTGTGTGTGTGTGGGGGGGGGGGGGGGGGGGAGTGGAGATATGTGGAACACAACATGCCCTTGAGCTTGCTGTCTTGTCAGAGAAGTGTACATCACCTGACTACACGCAAAAACACAAGAATCAGCTCAGGGTGGAGTGGCAGAGGTGGGTAGATGTGAGCAATATGAAGTAGGGAGGTGGGGGGTTGGGGGGGGGGGGGTAGGAACACAACATGCCCTTCAGCTTGCTCTCCATCTTGTTGGAGAAGTACCTCACTTGTCAACAGGCAAAAACAAAAATAATCCGCTTGAGGTGGAGATCAAGGTACATGTGTGTGTGTGTGTGTGTGTGTGTGTGTGTGTGTGTGTGTGTGTGTGTGTGTGTGTGTTGTGTGTGTGCGTGTGTGTGCGCGCGCGTGCGTGCGTGCGTGCGTGCGTGCGTGTGTGTGTGTGTGTGCGTGCGCGCGTGTGTCGAACAGTCTGGAGTGGAGGGATGTAGAGGTGGGGGTGGGGTGGGGTGGGGTGGTGGTGGGGTGGGTGGAGTGGGGTGAGGTGGGGGTGGGGTGGGGTGGGGTGTGGGCGAGGTGAGGTGGGGCTGGGATGAGGTGGGGGTGGGGTGGGGATAGGAAACACCATACCCCTGAGCTTGTTCTCCAGCTTGTCTGAGCACTACTACATTACCTCTCAACACACGAGACACACCTAGTTCCTATCAGTTCATGGCCTACTTGTCCACTTGTCAACACACAACCCCCCCCCCCCCCCAGACCACCCCCATCCAAATCAGCTCAGGATGGTGGTAGGATGGAGATGGGGAATGAATCACACCAAGCCATTCTGCTGATTCTCCTGTCTTGTTCTACGTCACTTGTCAACACCCCACACCCACCCGCCTACCCCAATCAGCTGGGGGGGCGATGTTGACAGGTTGGAAACACACCAAGCTCGGAGTCAGTACGGTCTCCTCTTGTCCGAGAAGCACATCATCCCTCAACACGCCAATCAGCTCGGGGTGAAGCCATGGGGTGGGGGTGGTGGGTGGAGGGAGAGGGGGGAGGGGTGGGTGTGGGGGCGATGCTGATAGGTAGGAAACTAACCAAGCTCTCTGAGTCGGTTTGCTCTCCTCTTGTCCGAGACGCACATCATCCCTCAACGCACCAATCAGCTCAGGGTGGAGACCTTGGGGTGTATGTGTGTCTGTGTGTGTGTGTGTGTTGGGGGGGGGGGGGGGGGTGGAGAGATGAAAGGTGGACGGGGGAACTCGAAAAATTTAATACTCAAGGACAGAAGCGTTAGGTCCATTTGGACCTATCTAACAGCCAGTCCTTGCTATACTACAAGCACAAATAAGCACGACTATACCACAAACAGATATTATAAGAGAGAGAGAGAGAGAGAGAGAGAGAGAGAGAGAGAGAGAGAGAGAGAGAGAGAGAGAGATCGAACTCAAAAAC
>JABMCL010002056.1:162500-165000 GCA_018857735.1 Alviniconcha marisindica
AGCAGGGAGGTGAGCTGGACTCTCACGAAGAAGTAGCCCAGAAGAGATCAAGAGCAGGGAGGTGAGCTGGACTCTCCGAAGAAGCTAGCCCAGAAGAGATCAAGAGCAGGGAGGTGAGCTGGACTCTCACGAAGAAGCTAGCCCAGAAGAGATCAAGCGCAGGGAGGTGAGCCGGACTCTCACGAAGGCTAGCCCAGAAGAGATCAAGAGCAGGGAGGTGAGCTGGACTCTCACGAAGAAGCTAGCCCAGAAGAGATCAAGAGCAGGGAGGTGAGCTGGACTCTCACGAAGGTTAGCCCAGAAGAGATCAAGAGCAGGGAGGTGAGCTGGACTCTCGAAGAACTAGCCCAGAAGAGATCAAGAACAGGGAGGTGAGCTGGACTCTCCGAAGAAGTTAGCCCAGAAGAGATCAAGAGGAGGGAGGTGAGCCGGACTCTCACGAAGAAGCTAGCCCAGAAGAGATCAAGCGCAGGGAGGTGAGCCGGACTCTCACGAAGCTAGCCCAGAAGAGATCACGAGCAGGGAGGTGAGCTGGACTCTCACGAAGAAGCTAGCCCAGAAGAGATCAAGAGCAGGGAGGTGAGCTGGACTCTCACGAAGAAGCTAGCCCAGAAGAGATCAAGGGGAGGGAGGTGAGCTGGACTCTCACGAAGAAGCTAGCCCAGAAGAGATCAAGGGGAGGGAGGTGAGCTGGACTCTCACGAAGAAGCTAGCCCAGAAGAGATCAAGAGGAAGGAGGTGAGCTGGACTCTCACGAAGAAGCCCAGAAGAGTTCAAGAGCAGCGAGGTGGTGCTGGGCTGGAGAGAGAGTTGGACTTCTTTTGCTTCAGTTGTTTCCCAACGGCGCAGCTACGGACATTGTCTTTGTGACTCTGTTGTGCACAGCAGTTGGGACAGAAATTACGTGGTGCGGTGGTCGCTGCGCAATGCCGGACGGACACTGCCTTAATAACATTCTGTTGTTCTGGCGGCGGTCCACGGCAGCCTTGGTCTTCCGGGTTGGCGCCTGTTTTGAGGTTTCACTCTTCTGTCCCCCTTTTCCCACTAGTCCCCGTCCCTAATAGGCCTACTCGCCTTCGTGGACGTTAAGCAACAAAGCCTCTCTCAAACCCCGTCAGAGGTCAGGAGCTGTGTGAAAGTCGAGGTGGACGTCCTGGGCTCCCGTCCCTAATAAGCCTACGGTTTCTGTGGACGTAAAGCGACACTCAACCAAACTCCAAGTGAGCCCGTTTGGCTTAATAGCTAGCGGTAAGGCGTTTGGCTGGTAAGCAGAAGGACCTCGGTTCGATTCCGCTTCGGCTCCCCTCCCTTCAAAAGTTGTGGTCTGTGGACACTGTCTTGTGACTTTTTCCCTCACAATGAATGACGCATTAAAATGGCTCTCATCGCTGCCCACCTTAATGCAGGAGTCATTCTGGTGGTGACAGTGCAGCGATAGGTACATAATCTCCCTCTTCCTCCACCTCCATATCCCTTCCCCCATCTTCTCCCCGTCCCTCGTAAGTCTACGGTTTATGTGGCCGTTGAACACCATGTTTACTTACTTACAAACTCCAAGCTCTGGTTTACGACAGCCTTCCTCGTTTGGAGGAAGGTGCCGGAAAGCGATGCTCGGAGTGTGGGTCTGTGGGTCTGTGGTACAAGACAGGGTCTGTGGTAAAACACAGGCACCGGCCATGCCCGCCGCCATGCCCGCACTCTAAGCGAGATGTGCCAGATCACCAGGGTCTGTGATACATACAGCACAGGGTCTGTGGTACAACTCTGGGTCTGTGGTACAAGACAGGGTCTGTGATACAGCACTGGGTCTGTGATACAGTACAGGGTCTGTGATACAGCACAGGGTCTGTGGTACAAGACAGGGTCTGTGATACAGCACAGGGTCTGTGATACAGCACAGGGTCTGTGGTACAAGACAGGGTCTGTGGTACAGCACAGGGTCTGTGGTACAACTCTGGGTCTGTGGTACAAGACAGGGTCTGTGGAACACAGGGTCTGTGATACAGCACAGGGTCTGTGATACAGCACAGGGTCTGTGGTACAAGTCTGGGTCTGTGGAACACAGGGTCTGTGGTACAAGACAGGGTCTGTGGAACACAGGATCTGTGATACAGCACAGGCTCTGTGGTACAAGACAGGGTCTGTGGAACACAGGGTCTGTGGTACAAGACGGGGTCTGTGGAACACAGGGTCTGTGGTACAACACATACACCAACCCTGCCCATCGCTGAAGCAACCGACAGCCTGCATGACCCGCCGCGTCACCCCGGACTTGAAGCGAAGTGTGCCGGATCGCCAGGGTCTGTGATGCAACCACGACCCCCCGCACCTCCACCAACAAACCCGATAGTCAACGGCGACGACGGTCTTGGGTGATATTATATATATATATATACCTGCAGGGTTTTTGATACAACCATGCCCCTCCCCCCCCTCCACCCCGATACAACCATGCCCCCGCCCCTCCACCCCGATACAACCATGCCCCCCCCCCTCCTCT
>JABMCL010002056.1:172500-175000 GCA_018857735.1 Alviniconcha marisindica
AAACACACACACACACACGGACCATTAGCCGTCGTTACGGTCCCCTGCTAACCGACAGCCACACAGCGTCACCTCGCTCGTTTGAGGGGTCCTTATAATCACATGGATACAGTCACCTGGTTCATAGAGGTCCACGCTACAGTCATCCGACTCCTAATGGTCCATGCCACAGTCATCCGACTCCTAATGGTCCACGCTACAGTCATCTGACTCCTAATGGTCCACGCTACAGTCATCTGACTCCTAATGGTCCACGCTACAGTCATCTGGCTCCTAATGGTCCACGCTACAGTCATAATGGTCCACGCTACAGTCATCTGACTCCTAATGGTCCACGCTACAGTTTTATCCTTGGACCCCCTAATGGTCCACGCTACAGTCATCTGACTCCTAATGGTCCACGCTACAGTCATAATGGTCCACGCTACAGTCATCTGACTCCTAATGGTCCACGCTACAGTCATCTGACTCCTAATGGTCCACGCTACAGTAACCGGTTGTCTTACAGTCACATGCGATATGGACACTTTCACCTGACTCATAATAGTTAGTCCATGATACAGTCATCTGACTCCTGATGGTCCACGCTACAGTCATCTGACTCCTAATGGTCCACGTTACAGTAACAGGTTGTCTTACAGTCACATGGGATATGGACACCTTCACCTGACTCATAATGGTCTGACTCCTAATGATCCGCGCTACAGTAACAGGTTGTCTTACAGTCACATGGGATATGGACACGGTCATCTGACTCCTAATGATCCGCGCTACAGTAACAGGTTGTCTTACAGTCACATGGGATATGGACACGGTCATCTGACTCCTAATGATCCGCGTTACAGTAACAGGTTGTCTTACAGTCACATGGGATATGGACACGGTCATCTGACTCCTAATGATCCGCGTTACAGTAACAGGTTGTCTTACAGTCACATGGGATATGGACACGGTCATCTGACTCCTAATGATCCACGCTACACTAACCTGGTTCAGGTTGTCTTACAATCAGATGGATACAGTCATCTGACTCAAAATGGTCCCTGTTACAGTCATCTGACTCATAATGGTCCCTGTTACAGTCATCTGACTCATGATGGTCCACGCTACAGTAACCTAGTTCACCGCGGTCCACGTTACACTAACCTGGTTCGTAATGGCTCCTGCTACAGTAATCTGGTTCAAAGGTCCATGGTACAGTAATCTTGTTAGAGAGAGAGAGAGAGAGAGAGAGAGAGAGAGAGAGAGAGAGAGAGAGAGAGAGAGAGAGAGGGGGGGGGGAGAATTAAAAAGAAATATGCGCACTGCTGTTATCTGTACATTATATACAAAACGAAATATGCGCACTGCTGTTATCTGTACATTATATACAAAACGAAATATGCGCACTGCTGTTATCTGTATATTATATACAATCTCCAAACTCTTTCCCCTTCCCTCTGACAGACTGGGCGTAAAACACCAAGTTACTTACTCCCTCTTACAGTAAGAAGAATATGCGCACGGCTGCTATTTTGTGTCCAGGGCGGTGGTGGGCTGAATGCAAGTATAATTATGTAGGCGGCGTGCACTCACGCTGTGATTCTTCTCATTAGCACCACTGATGTGTTTCACTCCTCCAACCCCCGTAGCTGTTTGGCCTTCTCATTAAACATACGTGGGGAGGGAGGAGAGAGAGAGAGAGAGAGAGAGAGGAGAGAGAGAGAGAGAGAGAGAGAGAGAGAGAGAGAGAGAGTGAGAGGAGAGGAGGGAGGAGGGAGGGGGAGAGGAGAGAGAGGGAGGGGGAGGGGGGAGAGGGAGAGGGGGGGGGGGGAGGGAGAGAGGGGGGAGGGGAGGGAGAGAGAGAGAGTGGACAGGAGAGAGAGAGAGAGAGAGAGAGAGAGAGAGAGAGAGAGAGAGAGAGAGAGAGAGAGAGAGAGAGAGACGCTTTGACGTTTTATTGTCTTTAGCTTACAAGCCCACAAGACAAGGGGGTACAAAACACAATCAACTTTTCAACACGCACAGCGACATGTAAAAATCATGTAGTTCCTTCAAAAGGTAGGAAATGAGGATAATAAGAATGAATCATCTGCAAGCGCAAAATGCAGTGCTTTGCCTGCAGAAATTCTGACATTTACTCTGAACCACATAACGGATTCGTTTGCATGTACATCAATAATTATGTGCATATATATGTATACACGTCTTTCCCCTTCCATACATTACATGCACAATGGCGTACACGCGCGCAAACACACACACACTCACACGCAGGCTCTCTTTCTGTCTGTCTGTCTGTCTCTCGCTTGCTCGCTCACACACACACACACACACACACACACACACACACACACACACACACACACATACGCACGCACGCACGCACGGACGCACGCGCGCACACACAGACACACACAACACACACACACACACACACACTACACTATACCCACACACACACACACGAATTGGAACCCATAAGGACCATCCAAGAATCAAGTATCTGCAATACTTTGTC
>JABMCL010002056.1:180000-205000 GCA_018857735.1 Alviniconcha marisindica
TATAAAGACTGTCAACACACATAGTAGCACGCTTATAAAGACTGTCAACACACATAGTAGCACGCTTATAAAGACTGTCAACACACATAGTAGCACGCTTATAAAGACTGTCAACACACATAGTAGCACGCTTATAAAGACTGTCAACACACATAGTAGCACGCTTATAAAGACTGTCAACACACATAGTAGCACGCTTATAAAGACTGTCAACACACATAGTAGCACGCTTATAAAGACTGTCAACACACATAGTAGCACGCTTATAAAGACTGTCAACACACATAGTAGCACGCTTATAAAGACTGTCAACACACATAGTAGCACGCTTATAAAGACTGTCAACACACATAGTAGCACGCTTATAAAGACTGTCAACACACGTTCATAAAGACTGTCAACACACACACAGTAGCACGCTTATAAAGACTGTCAACACACACACAGTAACACGCTTATAAAGACTGTCAACACAAACACAGTAACACGCTTATAAAGACTGTCAACACAAACACAGTAACACGCTTATGAAGACTGTCAACACACACACACAGTAACACGCTTATAAAGACTGTCAACACAAACACAGTAACACGCTTATATAGACTGTAAACACACACACAGTAACACGCTTATATAGACTGTAAACACACGTTTATAAAGACTGTCAACACACACACACGTTTATAGAGTCAACACACACAGTTACACGCTTATAAAGACAGTCAACACACACACAGAAACACGCTTATAAAGACTGTCAACACACATAGTAACACGCTTATAAAGACTGTCAACATACACATTAACACGCTTATAAAGACTGTCAAAACACACACAGTAACACGCTTATAAAGACTATTAACACACATAGTAACACGCTTATAAAGACTGTCGACACACACAGAGTAACACGCTTATTCCTTAAAACAAACAGTAACACGCTTATGTATGTACGTAAGTAACTTGGTTTAACGCCCAGTCAACCAGTACGGTTATATCGGGGCGAGACCACGCTTATAAACACAGTCAACACACACACACACACACACACACACACCAAGGAAAAGAAGACAACCACACGCGTCCAAGAGTGAACTGATGTTCATGATAATTAAATTAATCACAGCATGGTGACGACGTCAGTGACCTGCGGGTTCATGATAATTTAAATAATTATCCCTTCACAGCATTGGTGCGACGTTTCATCTGCGGGAATTTAAAACAAAACAAAACTAATGAATAATTCCCCATGACGTCGGTTTTAATAAGATGAATTTAAAACGAAAGAAATAACGAATGATGAATAACAAAATTTAAAGGAAAAAACAAAGGGAAAGTCAACGAACGAACGAATGAATGATGTAGAAAAGAATTAATGGCATATATAACGAAGGAGTCAGTGAACGAACGAATGAATGATGTAGAAACGAATGAATGGTTATATAACGAAGGAGTCAGTGAACAAATGAATGAATGATGAGGGGACGAATTAATTGTTATATAACGACGGAGTCAGTGAACAAATGAATGAATGATGAAGGGACGAATTAATGGTTATATAACGAAGGAGTCAATGAATCAACGAATGAATGATGAAGGTACGAATCGGTGATGAACGAATGAATGAATCAATGAAAATAATGAATGAAAATAAGTAACTTGGTGTTTTACACCCAGTCAACCAACACAGTTATGTCAGGGAAAGTAAAGAACGAACGAAAGAATGAATGAATGAATGAACGAAAGAATGACTGAATAAATGCATGAATGGATGAAAGAACGAAAGACTGAATGATTGAACGAACGAATGAATGAACGAATGAATGAAATGAATGAATGAATGAATGAATGAACGAATAATGAACGAAAGAATGAAAGAATGACGACGTAAAAAAACGGGTGGACGAAGGAAGGAAGGAAGGAAGAAAAGGACGAGTAGAAGAGCAGAGGGAATGAACACCTAGCACTCCACTGAAGACCTAACACTCGACTACAATCTAATTAGCAAAACTGGTTTCACAGCCTTTTGCACATACGTCTACCGTCCGGGAGAGACACATACCTTCCATCGCGACACCCACGACTTCCGATATATAAACACCCCCTGACAGGTTCAGCTGTACACTTCACACATTCACTCATCGACTCTCCCTCTGTGTGAGTGAGTGTGTGTGTGTGTGTGTGTGTGTGTGTGTGTGTGTGTGTGTGTGTGTGTGTGTGTGTGTGTGTGTGTGTGTGTCTCTTTGTCTCTGCGTCTCCGTCCGTCTGTCTGTGTCTGTCTCTGTCTCTCTCTCTCTCAGATTAGCGAGGAACGATTGTATGAACAGGATATCGCTAACAATCTCTGTCCTTGGGAATCAAAGTTCTGATATCGAGTTCCGAGCCCCCCCCCTCTCTCTTGATCTCCGCACACACACACACACACACACACACACACACACACACACACACACACACACAGAGGGCTGGGTTATGTACACACACACACACACACACACACACACACAACACACACACACACACACACACACACACACACACGACACCACACCAAACACCAAACCACCCCACACCCCCCCGCCGCGCAGGGACACACACACACACACACACACACACACACACAACACACACACACACATATATACACACACAAACACAGGGTTAGGGTAATCTACACACACACACACACACACACACACACACACACACACACACACACACACACACACACACAATAAGGAAGAACAGGAGATTAAAGAGGCGTTAGGAAGAGGAACTGAGGGGGGAGGAGTGACGATGAGGAGGAGGGGGGAAATAAAATAAAAAAAGCAGGAGAAGGAAAAGGCGATGGAGCAGGACGGGAGAGGTAGAGGTAGGCAAGAGGGGGGGGTGGGGTGGGGGGTGGGGGTGGAGGTGGTGGGGGTAGGTAGGGTGGGAGGGGGTGGGAGGGAGGGAGTTGAGTCCTGGTCAACCTTCTCCCACCGAGCTCTTGTCCTGCACAAAATGGCCGTGTCACAGCCAGCACGGAGTCACGTAGAGCCAATCATCTCCACCTCCCCCTCCCTCCTCCCCTTGCTTAGCTGCCCCCAAAGTGCCTCCACACGGGAGGTGCGCGGTTCTCATCACTAATTCATCCCGCCATCAATAACCCCGAACAGCGACCTGCTGGGCAACCGCCAGTGACGTCAAGACGGCTGTGACCTCATCAAACACGACGTTACTCAACCTAGAAACGGCGCGCACGTGCCCCCTTTTGTCTCGCTGCTTTGCCTGGCACTTATCCGTTCGGCCTTTTTGTTTGTCTTCTTTAAAAAAGATTTTTTTAATAATAATAACAAAAGATCAATAAAAGCCAATGCTAATCACATCAAGCAGCGACAGAAATCTGTTTGATCTATTTATACGGCATCAGAGTTTTGTTCCGCTACATCACAGATACAGAAATCTGCTTTTTCGACTGCATGATATACAGTGTAAACGACTACATGTTAGTCAACAAGTCCAACAAACAAACGGCCGCAAACAAAACACTGGATATTTCCACTAGTGCCATCTAGCGCCCCCCCCCCACCCCCCCCACCCACACACACTCACACACACACACACACACACACACACACACACACCTCTCTCTCTCTCCTAACTACACACACTACACACACACACACCCCACACACACACACACTCTCTCAGCACACACACACACACACACACACACACACACACACACACACACACACACCACACACACTCATCCTCACACACAACACACACACACACACACACACACACACACACACACACACACACACACACACAATAACCCCCACCCACCCACCGCACACACACTTTTCCCTCACTCGCCCACAAACTCAAGACTAGTGCAGTTCTCACTCACCCTCTCACCAAAAGGACCACCAACATGGGCTAAACAGTGCGCAGAGCTAAACAGGGAACGCAGAGAACAGTGCGTTTAAAATGTCTAGCTGGTATTCATCAATGGAAAGGCTGATAATTTTAGTAGAGTGCAGAGATGCCAAAGGTGTGTAAATCCTCGACAGACTCACTGGCTTACAAGGTAAGCTCAGCAAAACTATGGACACATTTAAAACAGGCTCTCTGTCAGGTCAACAACAACAACAACAAAAGATGCATGGCTTACAAGGCATGTTCAGCAACTATGGACACATGTAAAACACGTTCTGTCAGGTCAAAGAAGAAGAAGGAAAAGAAAAAAATAGAAGGAGAAAAAAAAGAGCATAGTTTATGAATACAGTAACATATGCTGAACTTCATAACATCTCCCGCGGAGTATAAAAGACTACAAGCCCTTGCTTTTGTTTAATTATATATCTATATCTATCTATCTATCTATCTATATATATATATATATATATATATATAATATATATATATATATATATATATAATGGGCTTCATTATGCTCCAGTGGAAGAATGGCACATGACGGAATGCATAGGAATTATCTAGACACGCCACGAGGCGCAGAGAACGAACAAAATAATCTCTGATAACTAGCACGTGATAAGTAGCGCGTGGCACTTACTACTTGATAACTAACATGTGTGGCAGCGAACTCATGATAACTAACACGTGACAGCTAACTAACGTTTGACAACTGTCCTAAAGTGTGACAACTAACGCAAGACGATCACCGTGTGACAACTAACACGTGACAGCTAACTAACGTCTGACAACTGACAGTTACCCAAAGTGTGACAACTAACGCGTGACGACCACCGTGTGACAACTAACTCACATGTGACAGCTAACTAACGTGTGATAACTCACATGTGATACATGCAAAATGGTGCGTTTGTGTCCTGATAAATAAGCATTCTTTCCAACATTTTATGTGTTTGGATCCTGTTTTACAACGCTAGCAGTCATTCTTGTTTCATTTTATTTTATTTTATAAACATGTGATAACTGATGTGTGGTAACTAATGTCTACTAACCAACGTGCGATAAAAAACATATGCTTAACGTGTGATAAATGACATGAGAGAATGTGTGATAACTAACATATAATAACTAGCACGTGATAACTAATACGTGATAACTAATATGTGATAACTAACATGTGATAAAAAATGTGTGATAACCAAGACGTGAAAATAACTGACTGCCCCGCGATGTGCCACACTGCCTATCCACGGATTTCAGTACCTGGGCCAAGCGGTCACGCACGAGTGGAGATCTGAACCGGCTTCATCTTCCCTTGGGACCTTCTTCCGAAGCTTCTGATTGTTTTTTCAGACAGCTATCCAAACGCTGGCAGGAATCGGAGAAAGGATCGTCTCGCAAAACAGCAGGGGCACAGCGGGAGGGGGGGGGGGCATGTTTTGGCGAACGAGAGTAAGCGTTCTTTGCTACTGACGTCTTTATTTTGTTGTGGCTACTGTTACGAGGTGTCTTTTTTCTTTCTTTTCTTCTCCCTTTTTTTTTTTTTTTTTGTGGGTGGGTGGAAGGGGGCGGCTTTTTTCATACGTCTACTTTTAGCTTCTCTCGCACTTACTCTCGCCGCTCGATCTGTCTCACTCAGAGTCCATTCTCTGAGAGAGAGAGAGAGAGAGAGAGAGAGAGAGAGAGAGAGAGAGAGAGAGAGAGAGAGAGAGAGAGAGAATTTGAAAACTTTATTTCACAAGATTACAGTTTAGGTTCAGTCAAGACCTAGCTAGTCCTAGCTAAGCTACTAATGGATAATAATAAACAAGAGAGAGAGAGAGAGAGAGAGAGAGAGAGAGAGAGAGAGAGAGAGAGAGAGAGAGAGAGAGAGAGAGAGAGACAGACAGACAGACAGACAGACAGACAGACAGACAGACAGACAGACATAGAGCACATTTTATACTCACTACATCTCCGCAGATCGCATTCAAAATCCAAACTTGAATTTTAAATTTAGCTTCTGCCACACAGAACTATTCTCTCGATCCAACAGGACGTGGGGAAGAAAAGAAAAAAAGCACAAGCCCTACACACACACACACACAAACGTAACTACGACACTGCAATGTCATACTGAACCAGTTACAAGGAGAATTAGCGAGAGAAACTCCTCTAAAAGTCGCCCCCGTGCCTAAGAGTGCATACAAGACACGAGCTGAATGCAAGTTCGCCAACAATCGGGAAGACAAAACGTTTATTGCTTTTCGGCCCTGGTCCGTGAGCGAGGGAGGTAACCACGCGAAAGGAATGACGTAGTGGGCTGTGGTACAAGGAGGAAGTGAATCAGACGCGGGGAGTGGTGGGAGTGGGAGGTGGGGGTGAGGGGTGAAGGGGGTGGGTGGGGGTCAGGGGCAGGGGAGGGGGTGCTGGGAGTCACTTCCATTCTCCCCCACCCTGCTGGCAAATTAGTGAGCCCCACGACACGTCACTACCACCTGTGTGTTTGTCTCTGGTCCTCCTGCCAACTCCACCTGATGCAGGCGCTTCTCTCCCGCCCTTCTTTCTCTTCGCTCTCTCTCTCTCTTTCTTTTCGTGCTTCTCTCTCTCTCTCTCTCTCTCTCTCTCTCTCTCTCTCTCTCTTCTTCTCTTCTCTCCTCTCTCTCTCTCTCTCTCTCTCTCTCTCTCTCTCTCTCTCTCTCTCTCTCTCTCTCTCGCGCTTCTCTCTCTCTCTCTCTTTTCTTTCGTACTTTCTCTCTCTCTCTCTCTCTCTGCTCACCGTATGCTCAAAATATGTAACTGAATGATGCATGGCATGTGTTCATCTGGCGCTGTGAGCACGCTGTGTTTTGTGTGGAAATTCTCACGTATAACGTTTCAATCACTCATTCATGCCTATATGTATATAAATGCCTGTAATTTGATATCTGTTCATCAGTAGCTTACCAAGGACTAGTTGTTAGACAGGTTTCTGAATGAACCTAAACTACAATCCTTGTAAAATAAAGTTTTCGAGTTCGAGTTCTCTCTCTCTCTCTCTCTCTCTCTCTCTCTCTCTCTCTCTCTCTCTCTCGTGCTTCTCTCTCACGCTTTCCTTCGTGCTTCTCTCTCTCCCCTTCTTTCATGCTTCTCTCTGTCCGTCTCTCCCCCCTCTCTCCTTTCTTTCATCCTTGCTTCTCTCTCTCTCTCTGTCTCGTCAATCTGTTTCCCTTTTCCACTCTCGTCAGTCCCCCCCCCCCCCCCCCCCCCCCTGTCTCTCCCCATCTCCCTCGCTAGACTGTCTAGTCTGTTTCCCTCTGTCGTCAGTCCACCTGCTGAGAGTCTCTCCCTTTCTCTCATCAATGCTCCCTCTCAACTCAGTCATACCAGACAACCACAGTGTGAAGTAAGCTATAGTCTCTCCCTTTCTCTCATCAATGCTCCCTCTCAACTCAGTCATAACAGACAACCACAGTGTGAAGTAAGCTATAGTCTCTCCCTTTCTCTCACCAATGCTCCCTCTCAACTCAGTCATACCAGACAACCACAGTGTGAAGTAAGCTATAGTCTCTCCCTTTCTCTCATCAATGCTCCCTCTCAACTCAGTCATAACAGACATCCACAGTGTGAAGTAAGCTATAGTCTGTCCCTTTCTCTCATCAATGCTCCCTCTCAACTCAGTCATAACAGACATCCACAGTGTGAAGTAAGCTATAGTCTGTCCCTTTCTCTCATCAATGCTCCCTCTCAACTCAGTCATAACAGACATCCACAGTGTGAAGTAAGCTATAGTCTGTCCCTTTCTCTCATCAATGCTCCCTCTCAACTCAGTCATAACAGACATCCACAGTGTGAAGTAAGCTATAGTCTCTCCCTTTCTCTCATCAATGCTCCCTCTCAACTCAGTCATACCAGACAACCACAGTGTGAATTAAGTAAGCTAGATAACTATTCTCGAAGTCGTCACGGAGTCAGGCAATCACTGGCCAGCGTGTTTTTGGCAGGAGAAGTCAAACTTCAGGGACTTTCAAAGACCTCAGTTGAATCATTCATTTTTTTCCCCGCAGACTTTCAAGGCTTTGAAAATGGCAGATCATTTCCCACGGAGTTCCCCAAACCTTCAAAGACCATAGGAACCCTGTCAATAGTCTGTCCTCTCCTGCAGTTGGTAGACAGTTTTCCATTAAAGAAGAAGCTCCAGCACAACGTAGGTCTGATTTCTGAAATTTCTCTTTCTTCGACCCCCCCCCTCCACACACCACACACACACACACACAAAACATACACGCACACAAACAACAACAACACACACACACACACACTCTCTCTTCCTCACACACACACACACACAATCTCCCCCTCTCCTCCCCCCTAACTCTCTCTCTCTCTCTCCCTCACACACACACCACCACCACTCTCTCTACCCTCTCTCTCTCTCTCTCCCCACACACACCCAACAACAACAACAACAACAACAACAAACAACACACACACACACACACACACACACACACACAACACACACACACACACACACACACACACACACACAGACACACGCCCGCACACCACGTCCAACCCTTTTTCTATAACGACAACAAAATGTCTCTGGGGTTGACTCAAAGCACAGGAATTATGTGAGAAATGCCAGGAGCTCAAACTTTTGCCTCCGCATGAACACGGGAGGGAAGGGGGTTGGGATGGAAGGGAGTCGGATTCAGTCAAACAAGACAAATGCCAGTTTAGCAGCCCGTCTTCCTTAGACCTTCCTCTGTATGAACACAGGGGTGTGGGGTATTTCTGAGTTCAGCATCAGAGCAAGAAAAATGACAGTGTTGCAATCCGTCGTCCTTAGGCCTTTCTCTGTATGAACACAGGAAGAAGGTGTGTGTGTGGGGGGGGGGGGGGGGAGGGGGGGGGGGGGTGTCGGGGGAGGTGGGGGGGGGGGGGGTGTGGGGAGTGGTTGACTGCTAAAAAATGCAAATGCCAGTGTCGCAGTCCGTCTCCCTTTGACTGCCTGTCGTCTCTATGAACACCTGGGATGGAGAAAGAAAAAGAAAAAAAGAAGAAAAAAAGGAGCCTATTTCCGTAAAGCAAGACAAATGCCAGTATGACAGCCTTCCTTTTGACTGTTTCTCTCTGTGAACACAGGTTGGGGGGGGGGGTGTGTGTGAACAGGTTGGGGGAGGGGGGGGGGAAACAAGACAAAATCACAAATGTCATTGTCATAGTCCGTCCAGCTTTGACTTGATTTCTCTCTGTGAACACATGTGTGTGTGTGTGTGTGTGTGTGTGTGTGTGTGTGTGTGTGTGTGTGTGTGTGGTGTGTGTGTGTGTGTGTGGTGGTGGGTGGTGGGTGGTGAAACAAGACCACATTAATGTCAGTGTTTGTAGTCCTTTGAAATAATCTCTATGAACACAGGTATGTCTGTGTGTGTGTGTGTGTGGGGGGGGGGGGGGGGGGGGGGGGGTGCAATATTATCAGTGTAGCAGTCAGTCTTGCTTTGTCAATTTCTCTCTATGAACACAGGTGGCGGGGGGAGGGGGGAGGGGTACAACAAGACTAATGCCAGTGTCGCAAACCGTCTTGCATCGTCTCCCCCCCCCCCCCCCACCCCGCATCCTCACCACCCACCCTCCTACCTTTGACTCACCCCCACCCACACCTCACCTCTCCGTTCCTTTTCCATTTCCCACAGTTTGGTACGCACTGCTCCAACCTCTTTCGATGACTCAGCCACAGAGGTGTCGCGACAATGCCCAGCTTCCTCTCATCATACTTGGAACCTATTGTTGTTCACCGTGTTGCGATCGATTCCTGTACCCCCCTCCACCCTCCCCCACCCCCTCCCATCACACTCCGGGTTTTTTTCTTCTCAGGGTCTGCCCCTGACAAGGAGTCAAACACGATGTACTCCAACAAAGAGAAGTTAATCATGTGTCGTTTCGCGGGTATTTCGCGAGCTATCAATGTTATTAGCTCATACGGGTCGTGCTGCCAAGAATAGGCAGGGTATAAAAAAGATTCTTCTTCGATTTGATTCGGTTTTTCTGTGTCTCCTTCCCCGTCTGTGTGTGTGTGTGTGTGTGTGTGTGTGTGTGTGTGTGTGTGTGTGTGTGTGTGTGTGTGTGTGTGTGTGTGTGTGTGTGTCTCTCTCTCTCTCTCTCTCTCACACACACACACACACACTCTCTCTCTCTCTCTCTCTCTCACCCCTTCTTGGCCTTTCTCTGCCTCTATCTTTCTCTCTCTTGTCGGTGTCAATCTATTTGTCTCTCGCCCACATTATGTGTGTGGGTATATATATGTATATATATATACACTGTGACTTCTCGTCTAGCCAGCTAGGAGGACTGCAAGACAAGGAAGCTCTTACATAAAATGCGTACTTGCTTACTAAACGCCTCCTCCTCTCTCCCATTCTCTCTCTCTCCTTCTCTCTGTGTCTGTCCTACCCCACTGTTCCCCCCACCCCACCCCCCCAACCTCTCAATGTGCACCTTTTCAGCCCTCCCTCCCCCCAAAAAAAAAGAAAAAAAAGAAAAAGAAAAAAGAACTCTCTCTCCCCACTCCCTCCCTCCCTCCCTTTTCCTAACTTCCCCTCCTTCAGTTGCTTCCTGCTCTCTCCTCTCCCCCCCCCCCCCCCCCCCCCCCCCCCACACACACACACACTCTCTCCATCTCGTCGCTCTCTCTACAAAGTCTCCCTCCCTCTCTCCTCGACTCTGAACACGCACAATGAAAGACTACAAAGAACACTTTACTGAAGACTATAATATTACACCGTTGTAAACGCTTTGGGCAGAAATAGCTTCCTCAGACGCTCAGCTAGACAAAAGGCGCCTTCTGTTTTGTCGTGTTGCTTCAAGGCCAGGAGACAAGAGTCGCCACAATCGTCATGTTGGCCATTCTGATGCCACTACTACTACTACTACTACTACTACTACTACGCGTAACCTCCTTTGTGTTACATGCCTCCAGCCGTTAGGCCTTCGTTTGCTGAAAGGTGGACATGGGATCTTCAACGTGCGCAACTCAGTTTGTCAGTGCATGCTGCAAGCACGAAGGTGAGACGGGAATTGGTTTCTGCCTAGCCTGGGTCTGCTACACCCGACGGCGCTCCTGCTTGCAACGTCTGTTGACTAATTATTATTACCATCACTATCGTTATTATTATTACTACAGGTAGGCCTCTGTATATGTAGGTTCACGCTTCCGGTGCCAGCAAGTCAAAGACAGAAACAGGATGCAGCCTGCTCCTCCCTACGCCTCAGTCAAGGCAGGATAGGGCAATACAGGGCAGGGAAGGACAGGACGGGACGGGACGGGACGGGACGGGACGGGGCAGCGCAGGGCAGGGCAGGACAGGAGATCTGTGAAGGCAATGGGCTGGAACAAAGAGGCCGCGCGCACTGCAGACGGTTCCTGTTGACTGGAGCCGTCAGCTGCGCGTCTGCAGGCATCACGGGCAGGTTACTGGCGACCGAACTTAGCAACACGCGTACCGAGCCTAGCAACATGTGCACCGAGCCTAGCAACATGCATACATATATATATATATAATATATATATATATATAATATATATATATATATATATTATATATATATAATTATATAGCCTTATAGGACACTTGCACTGAACCAAACAACACGCCCATTTGATTGGTATCAGGACGAAGGAACATTTAACCAGGAAAGAAACAGGAAGGAATGGATGGGAAATAGGAACACTGTACAGAATGGAGTGATGGTGTGGAAGGCGCATGATGGTGATGGTGATGATGATGATGGTGAAGGTGATGATGATGATGTGAAGATGATGAGGGTGACGATGTGACGATGACGACGACATACTATAATGATGGATGGAGACCTGACACGGGCTTAAAATTAATGACGATGATGATGACGATAACCGTAATGTCTGCGACTATAGATGTTGATATACAACTGGCTTTTAACGCTATGTATACATGCAAGTCAGCTGATGATGACGATGATACTGATGATGATGATAACCAACATGCGAGTGTGGTAATTATGATATAAAAAAACACAAAAAATCTTCCGATGACGACGACGAAGAAAAAGAAGAAAATGATGATGATGATGATGACCAACATGTGAGTGAGACGATTATGATCACGAAGATGATGATGATGATAACACCGATGATGACGATTTCAGTAACACCCATGATAATATTAGTGCCCGTTTCGTTGCTGGTTACGTGGACGATCCGCGCAACCCATGAGAAAACAGACCCCATGAGACAGAGGCGCACAACAAATAAAACGCAGCTAAACAACGAGGTAGCAGAACTGAACCAAAACAACTCCAGTCAATTGCCCTCTCTCTAGTAACACAGGAGGGAGGGAGGGGGGGGGGAGAGAGAGAGAGAGAGAGAGAGAGAGAGAGAGAGAGAGAGAGAGAGAGAGAGAGAGAGAGAGAGAGACACACACACACACACACACCACGCACAGACAGACAGACAGACAGACAGACAGACAGACAGACAGACAGACAGACAGACAGACACACACACACACACACACACACACACACACACGCACACACATACACACACACACACGCAGAGACAGACACACACACACAGACACACACACACAGACAGACACACACACACGCACAGACAGACAGACACACACGCACACACACACACACACACGCACAGACAGACAGACAGACACACACACGCACACACACACACACACACACAACACACACACACACACACACACACACACATACATAAACCCAAACCGAAACCCTCCCCTACAGCACAGGAACCTTACCTTCCGCCAGAACTCAACCCGGAAGAAGACGAGAACCTCGTCCCCCGGGTACACACATTGGGCGACACAGCCCCCGCCTGCGACAAACCGCCCCCACCCCCGCCACCACCTCCACATCCACCACCTCCACCACCACCACCTCCAGTCACGCCGAGGGGAAGCCCCACCATGGGGCGACCGCAGAACCAGCACGCCTCCAGATCGTAGCTATCCACAATGGAGCGCTTGGCCATCAAGGCGGAAATCTCGCCGAGCGATCGGGAAAACCCGTTCTTGCGACGGTAGATGCCGGGGCTGGGGGCGGGGCTGGGCGTGGTGCCAGAGTCTGTGGAGGAGGAGGGGGAGGAGGTGGAGGAGGAGGAGGTGGTGGTGGCGAGGAAGCCGTAGGAGCCGCAGGTGGGGGAGGTGGTGGGGGTGGTGGGGCCGGAGGCGCGGGAGGTCTTGGGGCTGGCAGCGGAGAGCAAGGAGCTGTGCCGGAGCAGGAGTCTTTCAGCGGAGTCGCTGCTGATGCCGCTGCTGCTGCCGGTGACGCAGATGGTGGGCAGGGCTCCGCTGCTGCTGTTGCCCTCCCCTCCTCCTCCTGCCCCGGCTGCCGTCCTCTGCAGCTCCAGGATGATGCGGTCCAGGGCGCTGGGGTCCAGGTCCACGTCCATATCGCAGTTCCGGCGAGGCGGCAAGCTCTCGCTTCGCCCCCGCGGGGACAAGCTCTCGTAGCGGGTCCGCACGCGAGAGTGAGAGTGAGAGTGAGGTTGGGAGCTCCGGCTGCGAGCGTCACGGCCCAGGCCCCGGGCCCCAACGGCAGCTGCCTCCGGACCCCCACAATCCCTCAGCAAGGAGACGGGGAGGGCGGGCCTCCGCGAGCACGTCCTGTGGCCGTCGTCCTTGGAGCACGTGCTCATGTCGAAGGTGACGCGGTGGGCCGAGCCCTCGCGCCCGCTCCTGCCCCTGGAGACCCCGCCCCCGCCCCCGGAGGAGGCGGTGTCCGGGGAAAAAGTCTCCCTCCCGCCCGTCGCCCTGGCGTTGTTGGTGTTGTTGTTGTTGCTTCCCCCGCCCCCCACGGAGGCGGAGTCGGAGAGGGTCTCCCTCACGCTGCTGACGGACGACGTGGAGGAGCTGCTGGTGAAGTCGTCGGGGCTGGTGGGCCCGCTGCCGACACCCACGCCGCCACCGATGCAGTGAGCGTGGTAGCCCGGGTGAGCGGCGGGGCCGTAGTCAGCGCCGCTCAGGCCGCCACCGACGTGGTGGTGGTGGTGGTGGTGGTGGGCGGGGCCGTTCAGGCAGTAGGCGGCGAGAAGACCGTGGTGGTGAGAGCCGTGAGTCCGCGGATGCCCGTTCCGGAGCTGCAGGGCGGGGCTGGCGCAAGAGGAGGGGAGTGAGGTGGAGGAGGCGTAGGAGGAGGACGTCACGCGGAGGATGGGCGAAGAGTCCGGGAGGGGGCCCCCAGCGACCGCCCCGTGCCGGTAGGAGGAAGCAGCCGCCTCGCTGACCGAGCACTGCCTCAGGCTGGACTTGGCGGGCGTCAAGAGCCTGTCGGACAGCGGCGCGGGGCCGGGGGACCCTTGGCCGCTAGAGCTGGGCCTGCTGGCGAGGCCGGGGCCAGGGGCCCTGTCGGACGGTGATGAGGCAGAGTCCAGAGGCTCGATCAAGTGAGAGCCCTCGTCGCCCTCGGTTAAGTCCCTCAGCGGGCTCTGTCCGTGTCCGTGTCCCGCACTTCCGGCACTGGGGCTGTCCGCGGGCCTCTCGCTCCTGCCCCTGTCTCTGCTCCTGTCTCGACTCACAGTTGCACTGTCTCTACTCGCATTCGCACCGTCTCTACCCACGCTTGCACCGTCTCTACCCACGCTTGCACCGTCTCTACCCACACTTGTACTGTCATTTGAACCGTCTCTACCCACACTTGTACCGTCTCTACCCACACTTGTACCGTCTCTTGCACTGTCTCTACCCACACCTGCGTCGTCTTCGCACACACCGGCACTGCCTCTTCCCGTACCGGTACGGTCTCGGCACACACCACCGGCACCGTCTCTACTCCTGTCTCTCCCGACACTGGCACTGTCCCGACCCAAGCCGGCACTGTCACTGCACGCACCGGCTCGGTCTCTCCCCGCACCAGCACCGCCGTCCCGACCTACCACTGCATCACCATCCCTGTCTCGACCCACATCGACACAGTCCCTGCCGACGCCGGCACCGCCATCCCTGACACGCGCGCCGTCTTCCTGCTGGTGATCTCCCTTGGGCACGCCGCTGCGGTCGCTTCCCTTGAGGCGGGGCCTGCCGGGAGAGTTGCTGCCCCTGGAGGGGAGCGCTTCGGCGCTGGCGCCGAGCTGCTTGCTGTGCTGGGGTCTGGGGCTGGAGGACTCCGGGCTGTGGCGCTGCGCCTCAGCCCTGTGGCGCTCCGCCACGCTGTCCGCGCGCTTCTCTCGCGCACCGAAGCTCTCGCCACCCCTAGGTGGAGTGCCTCTAGCACTGGGGCTGCTGCTTCTGCTGCGCGCGCGGTCCGAGTCAGCAGCGCCCCCTCCCGCGGGCTCCGCGAAGCGCACGTGACCATTCTCGGACGTCCGGCTCGAGCTTCTCGCGGGCTTGGAGCAGCTGCTGCCCCCGGAGGGCTTGGCTGGCGAGGAGGTTCCCTGGCGGTTACTTCCTGTGTCATCGGGCGACAGCCAAGCCCCACTGGCGCACGGGGTCTCTTTGGAGGAGAAGGAGGAGGAGGAGGTCGAAGATCGTCCAACAGGGCCACTTCCTCTCTCGACGCTGGAACACCTCCCTCTGGAAGCCGGAGACGACGCCGACGGGCTCCCGACGTGGTTGCTCGAACCCCTTTCAACGCTGGCGCACCTCCGCCTAGAACCGGAACCGGAACCGGAAGACGCCGACGGGCTCCCGGCGTGGTTACTTCCCTTGAAGGACGCCGGGCTCCCGACCGCCTCGGCCCCCTTGCGCTCAGGGGAGAGCACCAGCCCGGCCTTTCCGGCGCCGAGGATTCTGGGACTGAGGCTGCCCGGGGCCGGATGCACGAGGGCGGTGTTGTGACGTCGGTGTGACGTCACCGTGCCCGCGGCGCTGTGCCCGTGGGGCTGCCCGTTGGTCGTGCGCCGGGTCACTTCCTGCGTCTCCATGCTGGTCGGGGGGTGGCTGGAGCCGGCGCGTCGAGCCTCATGGCGTTCGGTCGTCCACCACAGGGTGTTGCCGCAGACGTTCAGCGAGACGACGTAGTCGTCCTCCTCTTCGTCCTCCTCGTTCTGAAGCGGTCCCGAGTGTTCGCTGGCAGCATCGCCGCTCCAAGAGGTCATCGATGTTCTCGCAACTCCGCGAGATAAAACATGGGATTTATTTCTTTCTTTATTTTCGCAGACAGATCACTGACGCTCTCTCAAGCCCAAGAGGTTACTGGTCTTCTCACAATCCCGTGAGATCACCGATGCTTTCACAACCCGATGAAATCACTGATGCTCTCACAACTCCACGCAGTCAGTGACGTTCTCACAACTCTGGGAGATGACTGGAGTTCTCACAACTCTGGGAGACGACTGGTGTTCTCACAACTCTGGGAGATGACTGGTGTTCTCACAATTCTGGGAGATGACTGGTGTTCAGACGACAACTCCACGCTGTCAGTGACGTTCTCATAACTCTGGGAGATGACTGGAGTTCGCACAACTCTGGGAGATGACTGTTGTTCTCACAACTCTGATAGATGACTGGTGTTCTCACGACTCTGGGAAATGACTGGTGTTCCCATAACCCTGGGAGATGACAGATGTTCTCACAACTCGAAAAGATCACCGATGTTCTCACAACTCTGGGAGATGACTGTTTTCACAACTCTGGGAGATGACAGATGTTCTCACAACTCGAAAAGATCACTGATGTTCTCACAAGAGGGACAAAACACCGATGTTCTCACAAGATAGACAAAACACCGATGTTTTCACAAGACGGACAAATCATCGATGTTCTCACAACGCAGAAAAATCGCGGATGTTCTCACAAATCCGTGAAGCATCTTTTAGAGACTGTTGATGTTCTCCCAACACAGTGGGATCACATGTTTTCTCAACTCAGGGGATGACTGATGTTCTCCCAACTCATGGGGGTCACTGATGTTCCACCAGCTTATGGGGATCACTGAAGTCCTCCCGACCCATGGAGATCACTGATTTTTCACCAACCTGCGGATCACTGAAGTCCTCCCACTTCATGGGGGTCACTGATGTTCCACCAACTTATGGGGATCACTGATGTTCCATCAACTTGGGGATCACTGAAGTCCTCCCACCTCATGGGGGTCACAGATGTTCCACCAACTTACGGGGGTCACTGATGTTCCACCAACTTACGGGGGTCACTGCTGTTCCACCAACTTACGGGGGTCACTGATGTTCCACCAACTTACGGGCGTCACTGCTGTTCCACCAACTTACGGGGGTCACTGCTGTTCCACCAACTTATGGGGGTCACAGATGTTCCACCAACTTACGGAGGTCACTGCTGTTCCACCAACTTACGGGGGTCACTGCTGTTCCACCAACTTACGGGGGTCACTGCTGTTCCACCAACTTACGGGGATCACTGAGTCCTCCCAACTCCTGGGAGTCACTGACGTTCCACGAACTTGGGGATCACCGAAGTCCTCCGACCTCATGGGAGTCACTGCTGTTCCATCAACTCATGGAGATCACTGACGTTCCACCAGCTTAATAATTATGTCGATCACTGATGTTCTAACAACTCCAAGAGAAAGGAGTGAGTAATTTGGTGTTTTATGCCCAGTCGACCATTACGGCCCCATCAGGGCGTTCCAAGAGAAAGGAAGGCGGCAGAGGAGACGAACAGCTGAACGGACTTCCACGGACTTCTGTAACCTGAAAACGTTAACACCATGCACCCAGAACGTTACGGTCCTCATAGTACAGGAGCTGTGTGAGAGTCGAGGTGGCCGTCCTGGGCTGTCCGTCCTAACGAGCCTTCTGGTTTCCGTGGACGTAAAGCTATATTGAACCATGCTTCGGCATTGGTCTCAGCTTGTCCCTAATATGCCAACCGACATCTGAGGACATTAAGCAACGCTACCTACCTACGTTACGGTCAGACCATGCACGAGCTGCCACGTGCTGCGGATAGGTACGTATCTAACTTGGCGTTTTACGCCCAGCCAACCACTGCGGTTATATCAGGGCGGTCGTGCTGCAGAGAGGTTTGGCCTAGCGGTAAGGCGTTGGGTTGGTAAGCGGAAGGACCTCGGTTCGATACCGCTTCGGTTCTCCTTTCTCTTCAAAAAGGTTGTGGTTTGTGGACACTGCCTTGTGACTTTGTCCATCACTTCCTACTGAAACATTAAAATGGCTCTCATCGCTGCCCATCTTAATGCAGAAGTCATTCTGGTGGTGACAGTGTAGCGATAGGTATATGATCTCCCTCTTCCCCCACCTCCATACCCCTCCCCCCCTGCCCCCCCCCTCCTCCTTTCTCCTCGTCCCTAATAAGCCGTAAGGATTCTGTGGACGTTAAGCACCATGTTTACTTACTTACTTACAGATGGGTAACTTGGTGTTTTACGCCCAGCCAACCATTGCGGTTATATCAGGGCAGTCGTGCTGCCTGAAGAGACTGCGATTCACATCACCGACAGAACGACAAGCGAACGAGAATGCCAACATGATGACTGCATCAAGAACATCATGAACATGAACATGAACATGATGACTGCATCCTCAGCATTGCACGAACTTGACTGTATCCTCAACACTGTATAGACTTTATATCCTCAATACTGTATGGGTCCTCAACACTGTATGGATCCTCAACACTGTATGGATCCTCAACACTGTATGGACCCGATGTCCCAAACACTGTATGAACATGACTGCGTCCTCAACACGGTATGAACCTGACTGTGTCTTAAACAGCGTGTGTAATTTGTACCCAACACCGTGTGCACCGTGTACTTTCGATACAGTACAGACTCTGGCTGTATCATCAATACTATATGGACTCTGAATCCTCAACACCTTATGAACTTTGACCACATCCTGAACACTGTTTTGACCACATCCTCAACACTGTAAGGATTTTGTTTGTGAACTCAGTGTCGCATAGACCTCGTATCCTCGACACAGTATGGACATTTGATTGCATACTCAATGCCGTATAGACCTTGTATCCTCAACACTGAATGGACTCAGTATTTCTCCCCACGACAGTCTGATTTCAATGTCCAGGGCGTGTTCAGCAGACACAGACCGTAACAATGAACCCTCAGTGAATCACCGGGCACAACATAGCAAGCTGGCATTCCATACCGCTGGCGACCCGGCCAGTGGCCGATACCAATCAACACTGCTAGTCAGCGCATGCCGATTATATCGTCGTATAAACAGTGCAGGCCCACAGTGGCCAATCGGATCTTTCGACTAAAAGACGACAGCCCCTACTTCCCCCCCCCCCTTCCCCCATTACACCCCCCACCCCCCCTCTCCCTCCGACTGGACGACAGAAGAAACACAGGGCGAGGAAGCGTTAACTGCAGTTTCCATAGCAACACTGGAAGTAAAAGGCCATGACGACCAGTGCCCGTATTCAGGTGGTAGTAGTTGATGGTGGTTTTATCTCACACACACCCACGCACAGACGCACACACACCCACACACACCCACACACAGACGCACACTCACACACGGGCGGGCACCCCCCACCCCCACACACCATACTCACCACACAAAACACACACACACACACACACACGCCTCTCTCTCTCTCTCTCTCTCTCCTCCTCTCTCTCTCTCCTCCTCTCTCTCTCTCACACACACACACACACACACACACACCACTCTCTCTCCCTCTCTCTCTCTATTACACACACACACACACACTTTCTCTCACCACCACCCCCAACACACACACTCTCTCACACACCCACACCCACACTGTCACCACGCCACCACACCCACACTGTCACCACGCCACTAGGTTTCAAGGAGGCCCTCCAGCAAGCTGACCGTTTGGCTCTACACCACACACGCACACACAATGGCACCACCTGTACAAGATTAGAAACGGGAATGTCTCGGGGCGGCGTTTGCTGCGGTCTCTGGACACTGTCTTGTGACTTTCCCACCTCACAGTTAATGAAGTATTAAAATGGCTCTCATTGCTGCCCGTCTCAATGCAGGAGTCATTCTGGTGGTGACCTTGGCCATACTGCTTTACGTCCACAGAAGCGAGGTGGCTTATTAGGGACGGGGACAGGGGTGGAAGGGGACGAAAGAGTGAAGGCTCGAAGGCGGATACCGCCCGAAAAAGACCGGAGAGACCGTGGATCGCCGCCAGAACAATGGAAGTGTTAAGGCGGTGTCCCCTCGCCATTGCCCAGCGACTAGTGCACTGCGCAATTTTGCCGTGCTTGGGCAGTCACAAAGACAATGTCCGTTGCGCTGCTGTTGAGGAACAACCCGAAGCGAAACAAGTCCAACTTTCGCAGCCCAGCTCCACCTCCCTACTCATGATCTCTTCTGGGCTAACTTGAGGGTCCAGCTCCACCTCCCTCCTCTTGATCTCGCCTGGAACCCTGTAGTAATCACACACACACACACACACACACACACACACACACACACACACACACACACCGTGTGCGATTCTGGTGGTGACAATGTAGCGTTAGATATAGCCCCCCCTCTCCACCCCCTCCACCCCTTCCTCCCTCCGAACATCCCAGGATCTCGGTCCCCGCGAGACATTGTAATTCCAAAGACAACTCGGCGTCAACCAAGAGGACATTAGCAAACAAGGGAGTTAATTAGCGCTCAAAATACGTAACACAAGTGCAACAACAAAGACCTGAGTCGCCTACGGTAACTCTCACATGGAATGCGTGCAAATACAAGGTATATAAATTCTACCGGGGGTACATCCTCAAGTGTACACTAAGCTTTGTATTGTCAGTATGCTCGTGTTTGTGTGCGTGAGTGCGCTGAGACTAGTCTCTACTGACAAGAGTTTGCGCTTTATGAATACTTTAATCATTATTATAAATAAGCATTATAAACAAGTCGAACGGACGAACAATATCAGGGTACAGAAAACGTGTACAAGATTCACGTAATATTCACCCTCAGTTTTTCCTTCTTCTTTCCTTCAGGTGATGCTTAATGTACTCGGATGTCAGTTGACATATTAGGGCCAAGCTGAGACTAATGCGTGAGCACGATTCAATATAGCTTTACGTCCACCGAAACCAGAAGGCTCGTTAGGACGGACAGCCCAGGACGGCCACCTCGACTTTCACACAGCTCCTGAACTATGAGTTTTTTTCCTGGGAGACGACTTGCTTATATACACACAGGGTAGTAGTGCTGCATTCTCATGCACCCTCTTCTTACCTAGAAGATAATTTAATTAACAATAAAAGTATTTGTAAATAGCAAAATCTTGTCCACAGAGACTATTCTAAGCGAATACACACGAACACACACACACTCTCTCTCTCTCTCTCTCTCTCTCACACACACACACACACACACACACACACACACACACACACACACACACACAGAGGCAACCCGCACACACGAGCATTCCGACTATACAAAGCTAAATTTACACAGCTTGAAACGGAAAATCACATAATCGTGTCTGTCAGCGTAGCCTGGTTACGTTATAAAAGACATAAATTACACCCGTTCATTATTTTGCCACACATGGCAGGCAGAAGATCTTTTCACCAGCTGCCGTGGAACACGCAATGCGAGGACGGTGGATACAGTTAAGGGGCAAATCTGTGCTCTGGAACGGACTAAGTACGTACATCCACGGGTTTTATTGTGAGACCGTAATTAATACTGGCTTCACCTCTGTCCACAAACACGCCCTCCAACTGTTACAAACATCACAGGAAATGATCAAATGTTGCAAAAACACGCACAGCCCCCCCCCCTCCCCCCCCCACACACACCTCTGTACCTCCGTCCCTCTCTCTCTCTCTCCGTATTTCGTATATCTGTCTGTCTCTCTCCCCGTATTCCGTATTTCTGTCTGTCTGTCGGCCTCTCTCTCTCGCTCAGGTAATTGTAACAAGGACTGGCTGTTCAATAGGTCCAAAACCTGAAAGTTTGGACGGGAACCCCCCCTTTTTTCCCCCCCTCTTTGGTATGAAATTCCTGGTGCAAGTCAATGTTCCTCTCCGTCTTTTTGGCCTCTCTCTCTGCCCCCCCCCCCCCCCCCCTCTCTCTCTCATGTGATTGTAGTATAGCAAGGACTGACTGTTCAATCGGTCCAAATGGACGTAACGCTACAATCCTTGAGTACTAAAGTTCCTGAGTGCTCTCTCTCTCTCTGCCCCCACCCCCTCTCTCTCTCTCTTTCTACGTGATTGTAGTATAGCAAGGACTGCTGTTCAATCGGTCCAAATGGACGTAACGCTACAATCCTTGAGTACTGAAGTTCCTGAGTGCTCTCTCTCTCTCTGCCCCCCCCCCTTCTCTCTCTCTCTCTCTCTCTCTCTCTCTCCCTCTCTCTCTCTCTCTCTCTCTCCTCTCTCCCTGATTTGTGGTATTTAAGTCCAAATGGGGTAAACCCCTCCTGAGACGGAAGCCTGAGTGCTCTCTCTCTCTGCCCCACCCTTCCTCTCTCTCTCTCTCTCTCCTCCCCCTCTCTCTCTCCCTCTCTCTCTTCTCCTCCTTCGTGATTGTAGTATAGCAAGGACTGACTGTTCAATCGGTCCAAATGGACGTAACGCTACAATTCTTGAGTACTGAAGTTCCTGAGTTCTCTGCCCCCCCACCCACCCCACCCCCCACCTTGTCTGTCTCTGCTGCCTTCGTCCCATCACGCATAGACCCCACCCCCTCTCCCTCTGTAGAAAAAAGAGTAACTGGATAGGAAATCGACTTTGTGTTGAAGTGAAACTGGGTTTGAGCGCCAGTCGTGGAGGAGGAAAGAAATGACCGTGGCTCCGGCGTCTGTAGGAGGCAGCTAAAGTGATATGCCGCTCGAGACATCAAAGAAATCAGAACTCTTGTGTGTAATTACTTTTGAGAAGGAAAGAGGGGGGAGGGGGGGCGGGAGGGCGAAGGGGTGGAGGTGGGGGTAGACAGTGCGGGAGGCAAAGGGCGAGCGAGCGAGAGAGAGAGAGAGAGAGAGAGAGAGAGAGAGAGAGAGAGAGAGAGAGAGAGAGAGAGAGAATGTGTGTGTGTGTGTGTGTGTGTGTGTGTGGTGGTGTGAGAGAGAGAGAGAGAGAGAGAGAGAGAGAGAGAGAGAGAGAGAGAGAGAGAGAGAGAGAGAGAGAGAGAGAGGGAGAGACAGACAGACAGACAGACAGGTATATAGAAACAGGGTAGGGAGAGATCGATGGAGTTATTTCACGAAAAGAGTTCAGGAAAAGCCGGAGGAAAATGGGCACGAGAGGGAACAGCATTTTCACCATCCATGAAGTCACCAGTGCAGGTCACTCCTATAGTTTCATCCCAAGGAATATCAGCATAATACGAACACGTGCAGAGATTTCACTTATTCATATTTCGTGCCAGAAAAAGCATAGACGGTTCGGGATTTAAAAATAAATAAATTAATCACTAAATAAGGCCTTCAACGATTTTGCAGTACAACGCTTTCGGTGTTCTTACCGCTGTTTCTTGAATAAACGAGAAAGGACGAATAATGGCTAAATGAATTTTCTATTAAAAAAAAAATCTTCTATTGATTGATAAATATCAGAAGAACATGACGAGTTAGTAATCGGATTTTTTAACGTCCCGTGAACCGCACAGCCGGTCACCTCAGGACGATCAAACTCTGTAATTCTTAGTAATTATGTAAACCCTCAGGACGAAGACGACGACGAAGAAGAGGAAATAATCCACAAAATCCACAAAACAACAACTACTACCACTGCTTGTACGTCATTGTACCAAAACACGACCTTTCACGCGACTTAATCACAGCACGTCACGTCCGGCACGCCTTATTTAAACTCCCCTACCAAAGATCCTGACGTCTTATCGCCGAAACTAACACAAACATGCAGAGGGCGCCTAAATCAGATTCCCCCCAAACCGAGGCTCAGAACGGCTTATCACCGCATCTCACACAAACGTGCTGGACCTTATCGCACGAACACACAATCTCCGTTTGTCGGCGCGAGCAGACTGCGTCAGCAGGTTCCGGATTGCGGTGTGTTACTGTCCGCCCATCTCAAATAGCAGCAACCCACACCTCGGCCACGCCGTCTTCTGCCACAAGACAAGGTCGGTCTCAAACTCCAAACATCGATAATTATACTACATCCTTCCTACTCCAACCACTATCGTTAACGGGTTACAGCATGAGTTCTGTCAAAAAACTGTCAGCTAACAGACGGAGTTTCGGTGGTGTTCAAATGGCAGTACGTTTGTAACCACACAGACAAGAGAAAGTCGGTTTCAAACTCCAAACATCGATATACGACACCCTTCCTTCTCCAACCCACTGCCACAACTGGTTAAACCACAGAGGGCAGGTCTAAGAAAACTGTCAGCCAACAGAAGTTTTTCGTCGGTGCTCAAATGACAGCAAGTTTGTGACCATGCACACAGACAAGAGAAGGTCGGTTTCAAACTCCAAACATCGATTTACGACACCCTTCCTTCTCCAACCACTGCCACAACTGGTTACGCCCCATTGGAGATAGGTCTCCGAAAACTGTCAGCTAAAAAACTGACGGCTTTTTGTCGGTGCTCAAAATGGCAATAAGTTTGTAACCACCCAGACAAGGGAAGGTCGGTCTCAAACTCCAAGCACCGATATACTACATCCTTCCTCCAGCACTGCCCTAATTGGTTACGCCATATAAGATCATTTTTAGAAAACTGTCGTCTAATTGACGGTTTTTCGTCGGTGCTCAAACGGCAGTAAGTTTGTAACCACACAGATAACTCAGTTTATATTGGCTCCTGTTTCCCTGCTCACGCAGACACTGCTTATTACGCCGGCACAAATAAAACCAACTCCGTTCGATTTGAGACGGAACTTTGTTCTTTCTGGGGGCGTTTTCCCCGTTTTTTGCTTATTTAATTTTTTTGGGGGTGGGGTAGGGGGCGTCGGGGTCGGACGCGCTCGATTGTTGGTTCAATAGCCTTTTCGTAATAGCTTTTGGAAGATTTGGAGGAAGGGCGCGAGAAAGCGAGGCTTAGGGCGTGCCGGTCATACTGATCACCTCACGACAAACGCTACGTTTATTCACACTCCAGGAAGCCGACTACCGCACTGCCAGGCGGGCTGGCTACGCTACTTGAGCCGATGCTTGAGTGCCGGAA
>JABMCL010002056.1:217500-220000 GCA_018857735.1 Alviniconcha marisindica
GCCCAGGATGGCCACCTCGACTTTCACATACAGCTCCTGAGCTCTGAGATCCTATAGTTCAGTGTTGCTTTACGTTCAAAGAAACCATCAGGTTTATTTAGGGATGGGGAGCCCAGGATGGCCACCTCGACTTTCACACACAGCTCCTAGTGAGCTTTGTCATGTCTGTTTTGCTTTACGTCCACAGAAACCATCAGGTTCATTAAGGACAAGGGGGAGCCCGGGACGGCCACCTCGACATTCACACACACACACACACACACACACACACACACACACACACACACAGCTCCTAGTGAGCTGTGTCCGGGACCGAGAAAGCTAACTGTATACACACACACGCTAAGAGGTTCAATCCGCAGCGCCCAGCCCCAATCCCCACCCAGCACCAGGCCAGGCCGTCAGTGAAGACAACAACCCCTAGAGTCCAAGCCATACTCTTGACAGGAGCAGCAAGCATCTGCTTCATTTGTATCGCCCCTCGCTCGGCCCCTGTGTTGACTCTGCCCTCGGGGAGGGCGTCAGCTTGGGGGGCGTGAGATGGGGGGTGGGGGGGGAGGGAGGGGGGGGGGGGGGGGGGGGGGGGGGGGGGGGGGGCGGGGCTGACGGTCGCAGAAGAGGAGGAGGAGGAGGAGAAAGGAGACAAGAGGGTGGCAAGAGCTACCGTTTGCATCAATTTATCGGTCCGGGCAGCGGGGTCTGTTTGCCGAAGGTGTTAGTTCAAGGATCACGGATCGTTGTAAAGAAGAGAGGGAGAGGGAGAGAGAGAGAGAGAAAAAGGAGGAAAAAAAAAAGGGCTCTGGTGGTAAGACTGCAGATGCAAAAACAGCTTTCCGCCAATGGCATCTGCCTTGATCAAGGAGATCGTTGGGGAAACGGTGATGGCGGCAAAGCGGGGGAGGGGGGGAGCCACGGCTGTGGGTCAGGAGATTAAAGATGAAGACGGGAGGATTGGGTGGGGGTGGGGGGGGTGGGGGGCTGAATTGCTCGTACGATCCAAGAAGGGATGAATGAGGAGGGACAGGACCAGGGCCGGGGGGGGGGGGGGGGGGGGGGCGGAGAGAAAGAGAACCGCCCCAGAGCGGCGACAGCTCAGCAACTGTGCTTTTACAGGGCCGTTCAATCAGAAGTAGAATCCGAGCTGGGGAGCGGAGAGAAAGTGAACCGCTCCAGAATGGCGACAGATCAGAAAGTGAGCTTTTACAGAGCTGTTCAATCAGAATCAAAATCAGAGCGGCGGCGGCGGGGGGGGGGGGGGCGGCGACAGCTTCTACAGAGCTGGTCAAAATCAGAAGTGAGCCGCTCCACTGCGGCGACAGCTCGGCAGATGAGCTTTTACGGAGCCGCTCAATCTGAATCAAAATCAGAAGCAGAATCAGAGCCGGGGAGCGGAGAGAAAGTGAACCGCTCCAGAGCGGCGACAGCTCAGAATGTGAGCTTTTACACAGCCGTTCAATCAGAATCAGACTCAGACTCAGACGCACCCACTCTCCCAGCACAGGGCAGGGAGTCGATGGTTGACGCGTAAGGGGTTCAGCTGTCGTTGCCAAAAACGTCGACTAACAGAGAGAACGCCGGGTTGCCTCCAGAGACGTATTGCAAGGGACCAAGATCCAAGAAAAAGGGAGGAGACTGGGGGTGGGGTGGGGATGGGGTGGAGGCTATGCCAACCGCTGCGCTGTCACCACCTCAGAGTGATTCTGCATTCAGACGGGCACCACTGTGAACCGTTTTAATAACGTTCCAAAAGACGTCGAAGTTCACTTCACTTCATTTCTCAAAACCAAACGATATTGAAAGTTCACTCGCTTCTCAAAACCGGAAGACACCGAAGCTCACTACACCTCCCAGTACCACGAGAGGGAGGGAGGAGAAGGAGAGAAGAGAGAGAGAGAGAGAGAGAGAGAGAGAGAGAGAGAGAGAGAGAGAGAGAGAGAGAGAGAGACACACACAGACACACAGACAGAGAGAGCGACAGAGACATAGACAGAGATGGGGCTTAATCGCAGGAGCTTTGCGCCAGACGTTAAGCGATCTAATTGCGGAGGGAGAGGGCGGTGGGCAGAGGCGCTGGCGGTAGAGGGGGCGGGGGGGGGCAGGGGCCGGGGCATGTTGGGGGGGGGGGGCTGGGAGACTCTCTCAGCATTGCTGGCTAATACCGCCGGGGCTCTCGCCAGTCCGCTCGGCTTATCCCTCACAGGTCTCGTGACCAGCCAGCCATCAAAGAGTCAAGTCCCTGGCCTCTCTAACCCCCCCCCCCCCACCTACCCCCTTCCCTCGCCCCGAACCCGCCGTTCCGACACTGTGACATATAGGTCTGCAGAGTAGTGCATGCAGCCCTCACTACCTCCACCCCTACCCGATCTCCCCCCCCCCCCTAGTCTACCCCCCTTCCTCTAGTCTACCTCCCTCCCCCTTCCTATAGAGTCTACCCCCACCAAACTTTACTCAAGAGTGTCTACCCCCCCCCCAACCCTTCCTCTGTCTACCCTCCCCCCCA
>JABMCL010002056.1:225000-250000 GCA_018857735.1 Alviniconcha marisindica
AAACAGCACACACACACACACACACACACATGTTCGCGCATGTACGCACGCACACACAGACACAGACACAGACACACACACACACACACACACACACACATCAAGCCAAATATTATCCGTACCCATGTCGAAATGTAGGACAGGTAGACTAGTACATTATGTGAACGTTTCGCCTTTTCATCAAAGCCCCTTTACCATACGGGATTCTTTCTAAAGGCGTCTCTAGTTTGAATAGACGGAAAACAGCAGTAGCATCAACAGCAAAAACATCAGGCAAAATAAACAAGCGCCCGTGCGCACACACTCTCACGCGCGCACGCACACACACACACAAGCGAACAACCCATACCAGCAATCGATAGGCCACATGTGCATGAGGGACAGACATATTAAAATATTCCGAAGACGCACAAAATTCATCTCTAAATTACATGTCAGAGAGGTATGAATCAAACCCGGAACATACGAACGAGAGAGAGAGAGAGAGAGAGAGAGAGAGAGAGAGAGAGAGAGAGAGAGAGAGAGAGAGAGAGAGAGAGAGAGAGATACGGACATTTTATTCAATAAGGCCATCTTATAGAGAGGGGGAGGGGGTGGGCATTTTAGAGAGAGGGGGGGGGGGGAGGGCATTTGAGAGAGAGAGAGAGAGAGAGAGAGAGAGAGAGAGAGAGAGAGAGAGAGAGAGAGAGAGAGAGAGATGTCAACAACAGTGATGGTGACGTCACTAACCATGCACACGCATATTTATCAGTTTAGCCTACTCGGTGTTGGCTGTTTGCAAATTAGACGAGCCGGACTTTTTTCATTTGAAAGTCTTCATTCAGAAAACGAGAATACTACTTGTCACAGCTGCAAAACTTGTGGTGTGGTGTGCTACAGACTGTGTGTAAAACTACAAGACACAAGACAACTTACGTCTGTGGCTTTTCGCGAAGTGACATGGTGCAGGGTTGTATGGTGTACACAGAACGCGCCGAGATGGCAGCAGTTTCACGTGGCACCAGCCGTGCCGGAGCTTTAAGTACGCCACTTTGGAGGATACTCAAAAACGCGCTATGAAAAGATAGTCACTCATGTAGAATCACATGCGAGCGCAGTGAGTCTGCTCGAGAGCGGAGAATAGCGTTACATAAAAGCGATCAACAACAACAACTTGAAATATTAATCCATTGCAGAAATGAAATGATCAGGCAATGAAAGCGACCAACAACAACAAACGTACTATTTATTATGACATAGCCTACATAAGACACGGTGCAAACGACCCCAGATGTTCTCACTCTTCACGATTACAGTCCACTCACACAATCCTCCCTTTCCCTCCAAAACATCCTCACATTTTGCCTCCAAAATTATTCCAAGCAGTGGACAGGAAAACAACATAGCTCAAACCAAAACAGAAGGCGTGATACCTACTACCAAACTCAAAGCACTGGTTTACGACATCCTTCAACCACTGCCGTATTTAGTTACGCCATAGGGTCCAGAAAACTGTCAGCTAACGAGCAGTTTTTTGTTGGTGCTCAAACAGTAGTACGTTTGTTACAAACAACTCAAATAAAACAAGGCGTTTTGTCTCTGTCTCTGTGTGTGTGTGTGTGTGTGTGTGTGTGGCCAAAATTTCATTTTTATGCTTTGTATATTGATGAATAATAAAAACTTATTTAATCTGAATATGTCAGCTGGACATCCAAAGACATTAAGCCCCACATCATCATAATTTATTAGTACCCAAACCTTTCGGAGGGCGCTGACAGTGTTGGTGGACAGCTGCACGGGGATAACGAGTGCCCCTTCAGTGGCGTAACCAGTTATGGCAGAGTTTGGAGGAAGGTGTCGGAAAGAGATGCTGGGAGTGTGCAGTCTTGTGTCTCTCGGCGACCCTGTCCTTACAAAGGACGGACAACCCTTGACACCGTTCGGACCAACGCTCGAGAGTGCTCAGCCTTTGCTGGGACCGCCGTGCAGCAGTTCCAGGGACACGGATCATCCGACACTGTGGTATACGCTGCGAAGCTTTAGCTGACACTGCTGGTGGGGATCACAGAGAGCGAGGGAGGGAGGCGAGTTCTACTTCTACACTCGAGGGTGGTGTTGTGGGCCATAGTGAAGGACCCGGGATCAGTGCATGCATGTGGCTTAGGGGGTTGTGCAGCCACGTGCTCCATGAGGGTTGGATGAGTGGTATAATGCCGCAGCGAGGTTTCAGGTTAGAGAGAGAGAGAGAGAGAGAGAGAGAGAGAGAGAGAGAGAGGGGAGAGAGAGAGAGAGAGAGAGAGAGAGAGAGAGAGAGAGAGAGAGAGAGAGAGAGAGAGTTTTGTTTAGAGGTGTGTGTGTGTGTGTGTGTGGCCAAAGACACAAACGTTTCTTCAGACAGGTTGTGTGTGTGTGTGTGTGTGTGTGTGTGTGTGTGTGTGTGTGTGTGTGTGTGTGTGTGTGTGTGTGTGTGTGTGTGTGTGCGTGCGTGCGTGCGTGTGTTTTCGCACGCGCGTATGGCGTAATTGACAACGTGAAGGACTGGTCAATCTCTCTCCCTCTCTGTATGCAGCGTGACAATGTGGGGGAGTGAGTCATCTCTCTCTCTCTCCCCCCCTCCCTCTCTCTATGTCTCTCTCTCTTTCTCTCTCTTGTCTCTCCCCCCCTTTTCTGTCTGTATTTCTGTCTGTCTGTCTCTCTCTCCCCCCCCCTTCTCTGTCTGTTTGTCTGTCTGTCTGTCTGTCTGTCTGTCTGTCTGTCTGTCTGTCTCTCTCTCTCTCTCTCTCTACCCCTCTTCTCTCTCTGTCTCTCGCTCGCTCGCTCTCTACCCCCCTTCTCTGTCTGTCTGTCTGTCTCTCTCTCTACCCCCCTTCTCCGTCTGTCTGTCTCAATCCAGTTCTCTGTCTCTGTCTCTCTCTCCCCCTCTGCCTGTGTTGCGTTGTGTGCGGGCATGCTAGCGTGCGTGTGCGTGCGGCTTGACATCGACAATCGGAGGAGTGATTAATCTCTTTACCACCCTGGTCCCACCACTCTCCACACCAGCGTGTGTGTGTGTGTGTGTGTGTGTGTGTGTGTGTGTGTGTGTGTGTGTGTGTGTGTGTGTGTGTGTGTGTGCGTGTGTGTGTGCGGGCGCGTGTGTGTGTGTGTGTGTGTGTGTGTGTGTGTGTGTGTGCGTGCGTGCGTGCGTGCGTGCGTGCGTGCGTGGTGTGTGTGCGTGCGTGCGTGCGTGCGTGCGTGTGGTGTGTCGTGCGTAGTGTGTGTGTGTGTGGTGTGTGTGTGTGTGTGTGCGCGCGTGCGTGTGTGTGTCTGTGCGTGCGTGCGTATGTGCGTGCGTGCGTGCGTGCGTGCGTGCGTGCGTGCGTGTGTGTGTGTGTGTTCGTCTAAGCGTGTATTTGTGTATGCTCGTGCACGCAAAGCACAGGTGGCAAGAAGAGAGAGGAACAGTCTGGCGAGATCAAATGGCAGATGACACACACAGAAACAAGGGCTCGCCATTTGTGGACAGATTATGAGAGAGAGAGAGAGAGAGAGAGAGAGAGAGAGAGAGAGAGAGAGAGAGAGAGATTAAACTCTACATAAAAATCCGAATCAAAAACAAAACCAACAAAATTAGTTATTCCGTAGGGTGGTGATGGGGTGGGGGTGGGTGGGGGGTGGGGTGGAAGACATCACGTTTTCTGCAACTGATTAAAATCCCCTGGCTAAACTGTATGCCGTCCACCTCCAAGCCAAAGAAGCTGTCACCAACTTCTGTGTGTTAGACTGTTACATTATCCCTCTCGAGTATATTATGTAGCGGGAAGGAGTGGAGGTGAGACTGTCTTGTTTGGTTTAAACAAGATTTATTCAAGGCAAAATACACATACAATGGATGGTTATGGGCTCATCTACAAGCTTTCTGCTTATAGGTGGTGAGCTCATTTACATAATTTGTTAAACACACACACACACACACACACACACACACACACACACACCCCCCGGGCCAAAAAACCCCAAGCAAAAAAATGAGTTAAAAAACAACAACAAAAAAAAAAAAAAAAAGAGAGAGAGAGAGAGAGAGAGAGAGAGAGAGAGAGAGAGAGAGAGGGGGGGGCTTTTTTCCCCGCGCCGGATATGAGGTGTGTGTGTGTGTGTTTCCCCGCCACTGATCGTTAAGAGTTTCTTACAGTTTGTCCCTAATATGTCAGCCCCATATCTGAGGCCATTATAAGCCACTACGTCATCATTCTACGCCCTGTCAACCGCATAGGGTCACCTCACGACGAATCGCACAGTCACGGTTACTCCACACCAGGTCTGAATGTCAGTCACTAAAAGTCTAGCTCAGTGGTTAGAGTGTCGGATTCGCGATCGAAAGGTCGCGGGTTCGAGTCCCTGCAGGAGCGGCGGGAGAATTTTCTTCTCCAGGGTCAACTTTCTGTGCTGACTCTTATTTCTGATCCGTTCCACCCCGTGTTACCGCCGTAGCAGAAAAAGGTTCCCTATTCTCCCTGCGGTGGCGGTTACACTAAATACGCATGCACCCAAACTCCAAGCACGGGTTTTGGGAGGAAGGTGCCGGAAAAGCGATGCTCGGGGGGGGCTCCCTTTCCCATGTGGCTTTGCATGAAGTGACACGGGCAGGTTTGTCCACAGAACTTGCGCCGAGACGGCAACAGTTTTCTGTGGCACCAGCCACGACAGCGGAAATACACCACTTCAATGGATGTTCAAAAAAAGCGCTATAAAAGCTACTCACTCATGCAAAATCACATGCGAGCGCAGTGAGTCTGCTCGAAAACGGGGAATAGCGCAATATAAAAGCGATCAACAACTAAACACACGTAAACAGACGGGCCACAGGTCTACACACAGTACAATCAATCAATACCAAGTGCGGTGGGGGGCGGGGGGGGGAGGGGGGGGGGGGGGGGTGAGGTGCGACGTTTGTCCTCCATGAACCAACGAACAATGAAAACCGACCCGCAGTGCTATCGGCGAGCCACGACATCCGCTTCCGCATTAACTGAGCGCTGCGAGTCAGTTCTCCGACGAAGCATGGCCAGTTAGTAATTGACTGTCCGGTGAACCATACAGGGTCACCTCAGGACACACGAGGCTTGCAGTCCCTGGAGTACTAGTAGGGACAGTCCCTTAAAAATAGGAATGGTTTGTCCGTAAAAAATAATATTCGGCTAAATCGTGGGTTATATCCCCCCCCCCACACACAATAATAATAATAATAAAAAATATAAAAAATGGTGAAGTCATTCACGAGCCAGGGTCCTCTCTCTCTCTCTCTCTGCCTGATATAACCGTACTGGCTGACTGGGCGTAAAACACTAAGTTACTCTCTCTGTCTCTCTGTCTGTGTGTCTGTGTGTGTGTCTCTCTCTCTCTCTCTCTCTGTGACTTCAATGTGTTTATTTCGAAATGCTGCGATTTACAAATGGCGTGTGAGAGCTTCATTGTAATTATAATGCAATTATAATTCTGTAATTATATCAATGACAAGGTTTAAACAAAGTTTTTTTTTTAAATATATATCTCCAGTACTTCACTGTCCCTCGTAGGAAATTCGGGTCGCCCTTACCTGGATAAGGCACAGCACAGCAACTGCAAGAGCAGCGCTACCCATTCACATCAGTGCCTGCAGTATTTTCGTGTGTCCAAACAATGGTATCGCTGCCAATGCTTGGGATTTTTAACGTGCGCGCAGATATTGATGCAAACGATTGCACACGGGGGCTGTACGGACACCGTAAGAGAGTCTCCTGCACCAAATTTCGACACCCTTTCCCTTTCCCAACCACTGCCGTAAAACGCCAAGGGGAAAACAACTGTCAGCTAACGAGCAATTTTTTTGGTGCTAAACAGAATACGTTTGTTACAAAAAACCCTCAAAAACACAAGGCGTGTCGTTCATAAACCGCCAACAAATTTTTAAAACCAGCACAAAAAAAAAACCAAACAATCATTTAAACCGAGAGGGAACTCTTTTTTTAAAAACCCGGGGGGGGATGCGTCTCATGTTTACGTGCGTGCTTTGGCCCCAGGTTGTTTCTACAGTCATATTTGTACCCGAACCTTTCGGAGGGCGCTGACCGCGTCACTGGACAGCTGCGCGGAGATCAAGAGTGCCCCTTCACTGGCGTAACAAAATCTGGCAGAGTTTGGAGGAAGGTGCCGGAAAGCGGTGCTCGGAGTGTGCACTGAAAGTAGACTCTGGGAGAAAAACAAACAAACTTGCGGCACCGGGGACTCGAACCCGCGTCAGTATTACGCCTGGCTTTTCAGTCGGACGCTCCACGAACTGAGCTATCCTCGCAGTAGAGGTGACTGGACTGTTAACAGAACGTTACACCAAGCACTGTGGAAAATCAGAAGGAGAACAAAAAAGAGGAGAAAGAAAAGAAAAAAAAGGGGGGGCAAAAAAAATGTGTGTATCACATTTCAGCAGACAAAAAAAAAAACAAAACAAAACTGTGTGTGTGTCCAAAATTTCAGCAGACGAAAGAAGGAAAACAAAACAAAAACCCTGTTGTAAATTTTAAAACAAAAAAGAAAAACAAAACAAAACTGTGTGTGTGTCACATTTCAGCAGACGAAAAGAAGAAAAACAAAACAAAACCGTGTGTGTCACATTTCAGCAGACGAAAAGAAGAAAAACAAAACTCTGTGTGTGTCACATTTCAGCAGAAGAAAAAACGGAGAAAAAAAGGAAAACAAAACAACTGTGTGTGTGTCACATTTCAGCAGACGAAAAGAAGGAAAACAAAACAACCGTGTGTGTCACATTTCAACAGACGAAAAGAAGAAAAAGAAAAAAAAAACGTGTGTGTCACATTTCAGCAGACGAAAAAAAGGAAAAAACAACAACTGTGTGTGTGTCACATTTCAGCAGACGAAAAGAAGGAAAACAAAACAAAACTGTGTGTGTCACATTTCAGCAGACGAAAAAAGGAAAACAAAACAACCGTGTGTGTCACATTTCAGCAGACGAAAAGAAGGAAAACAAAACAAAACTGTGTGTGTGTCACATTTCAGCAGACGAAAAGAAGGAAAACAAAACAACCGTGTGTGTGTGTCACATTTCAACAGACGAAAAGAAGAAGAAAAAAACGGAAAAAAACCGTGTCACATTTCAGCAGACGAAAAAAAGGAAAAAACAACAACTGTGTGTGTGTCACATTTCAGCAGACGAAAAGAAGGAAAACAAAACAACCGTGTGTGTCACATTTCAGCAGAAGAAAAAAAGGAAAACAAAACAACCGTCTGTGTCACATTTCAGCCAGTTCTGGAAACTCGACACGTGCACTTCTATCTCTGAAAAACCCCCACAAAAAACACGGAAGCACGCGACCTGTTTCTAATTCACATCGCAATTACTAGTTTGTTTATTATGTAAGTTTTGTATTTTCAGTAACTGTTCTTTGAGTTTTAAAATATAAAATATGTGTTATTGTGTACTGTGACGTGGTTAGTGTTCTGCCATGTTCTGTTAATTTCTCTGATGAGATACTAAAGTACTCTTGAATCTTGAATTTAGCCCTGATATAACCCTTTGCGGTTGACTGGGCGCAAAGCACCAACTAACTAACTAAAACTGAATCTCGAATTTAGCCCTGATATAACCTGATATAGCCCTGATATGACCCTTTGCGGTTGACTGGACGCAAAGCACCAACTAACTAACTAAAACTGAATCTTGAATTTAGCCCTGATATAACCCTGATATAACCTGATATAGCCCTGATATGACCCTTTGCGATTGACTGGGCGCAAAGCACCAACTAACTAACTAAAACTGAATCTTGAATTTAGCCCTGATATAACCCTGATATAACCTGATATAGCCCTGATATGACCCTTTGCGGTTGACTGGGCGCAAAGCACCAACTAACTAACTAAAACTGAATCTTGAATTTAGCCCTGATATAACCCTGATATAACCTGATATAGCCCTGATATGACCCTTTGCGGTTGACTGGGCGCAAAGCACCAACTAACTAACTAAAACTGAATCTTGAATTTAGCCCTGATATAACCCTGATATAGCCCTGATATAACCCTTTGCGGTTGACTGGGCGCAAAGCACCAACCAACTAACTAAAACTGAATCTTCAATTGCAATGGTGCAGCGCAGGCACGTGACCCTCGTGACAGCCTCGACACCGCCAAACTAGTGTTATCTAATCAAATCAAACCTGCGATTCTCTCACCTCCCACTCCAGGAATCCCACCTTCCGCAGACGCCCACACTAACTTGTTATTCGACAACCCGGAGGAGGAGGTGCTGGAGGTGTGTGCGTGTGTGTGTGTGGGGGGGGGGGGGGGGGGGGGGGGGAGGAGAGGGAGGGGGGAATGGAGGCGTAGGACGAAAGCCGCTGACTGGCGGGACAGCCGGACTTCGTGTAGACTACGTGGTCAGTTCCGACAGAAAAACAAGGGTTGGCGAGCGAGCGAGCGAGCGAGCGAGAGAGAGAGAGAGAGAGAGAGAGAGAGAGAGAGAGAGAGAGAGAGAGAGAGAGAGAGAGAGAGAGAGAGAGAGAGAGAGAGAGAGCACGAACACGAGCACGAACACGAACACGAACTCGAAAATGTTATTTTCCAAGGATTGTAGTTTAGGTTGACTTAGACCTGTCTAACAACTAGTCCGTGCTAAACTACTGAAAAGAGAGAGAGAGAGAGAGAGAGAGAGAGAGAGAGAGAGAGAGAGAGAGAGAGAGAGAGAGAGAGAGAGAGAGAGAGAGGGAGGAGCAAATAATCGCTTATTACTTTCCTATCGATTCCGTCTGCTGCACTGTGTACTGGTCATGACGCGACCGCCGAGTGACTTTGTACGGAGGGAAAATCCGAAGGTGTAAGCGTGGTCTCTGGGTGTAGGGTAATAACTGGCTACAACCACGGCACACAAGGCTCCGTGGGTCAAGCGAGGACTCACTCCTTAAAGCTGAACCACATCCACAAAACATGGACATAGTTCAGGAGCTGTGTGAGAGTCGAGGTGGCCGTCCTGGGCTGTCCGTCCTAACGAGCCTTCTGGTTTCCGTGGACGTAAAGCTATATTGAACTATGCTAATATGTTAACTGCCATCTGAGGACATTAAGCAACATTACCTACCTACCTACCACAAAACCTGGAAAACAGCGATGTACCTCTGGTGTAGTTTACGTACCTAACTGTGTTTACACGCATGCAAGATGAGAGTTACCGTAGGCGACTCGGGCTCTTGTGTTACGTATTTTGATGGCTAATTAACTCCCATGTGCTGATTCTGGCAAGCAGCGAGTTAAAAAACAAATAAAAGCAAATCCTGACAGAGGATAAGCCACTCTTCATGAGCCCAGACTGTCTGCCCTTTTCTCGTCATGTGGCTGTCCCACTGGAACACACGTACTCCATGCACACACCACCAACACCCCACAACACCGGTCAAAAAAATTCAAGCCTGCAGTGTCCACTTGACCTATTTCCGGGTGGCTCTGTCTTTTCGCCCTGATATAACCATACTGGTTGACTGGGTGTAAAACACCAAGTTACTTACTTACTTACTTACTGACTTACTTACGGCTCTGTCTTTTCCCCCCTCTGAACTCCCTCCGCTTCAAACAAAAGGGATGCACTCCGGCTTTAAGCTCGGAACTGGATGTAGGCTCATGCTCTATTATGCGGCGGGGGCGGTTATATATTAGGTTTTAGGTTTTTGGTTATTAGGTTTAACGTCCAGTCTGCCGCATACGGACACCTCGGGATGAATCACATATTTCCAGTTTCCTTTACAACCAGTTCAGAACACAAGCAAGCGATTATTTGCCTCCATCTCTCTCTCTCTCTCTCTCTCTCTCTCTCTCTCTCTCTCTCTCTCTCTCTCAATGGAAGCAAGCAAAAGGCTGAATCCAAGTTCTGGACACAACACAGTAACGGCAATCGAAGTTTGGACACAACACTGCCAACATTGACCGCAATCATAGTTTTGGACACAACACTGCCAACACTAGCCGCAATCCAAGTTTTGGACACAACACAGTAACGGTAATCCACGTTTTGGACACAACACAGTAACGGCAATCCAAGTTTTGGACACAACACAGTAACGGCAATCCAACTTTTGGACACAACACAGCCAACACTAACCGCAATCATAGTCTTGGACACAACAGTGCCAACAGTAACCGGAATCAAGCCGGGGAGCCACGGTCAATATTGCGGGTACTTCTCAATGTTTACGCTGTACGTAGAACTACGACTGACAGCACGCTGAAACCACCGAACAATATGCCGCGCGTGGACTCAATGGCAGCGCGAACATTTCTGAAACCACAAACACATGTCTGATTTCTGATCTGCGGTCACAACAGACAATCTGACACATTTTGGAGCCTGTTTATATTCCGTGGACAGGACACACGCGAACTTAAGAAAGCAGAGTCCAGGCGAGATCAAGAGGAGGGTGGTGAGCTGGACTCTCAAGAAGAAGATGGCTCAGTACAGTTCAAGAGCAGGGAGGCGGTGCTGGGCTGTAGAGAGAGAGTTGGACTTCTTTTGCTTCAGTTGTTTCCCAACGGCGGAGCTACGGACATTGTTTTTGTGACTCTGTTCTGCATAGCAGTTGGGACAGCAATTGCGTGGTGCTGTGTTCGCTGCGCAATGCCGGCGGACACTGCCTTAACATCCTGTTGTTCTGGCGGCGATCCACGGCAGCCTTGGTCTTCCGGGTTGGCGCCTGTCTCGAGGTCTCACTCTTCTGTCCCCCTTTTCCTACTCGTCCCCGTCCCTAATAGTCTTCTCGCCTCCGTGGACGTTAAGCAGCTAAACCTCACACGTAAACCCAAAATCCAGGCACTGGTTTACGACATCCTTCCTTCAACCACTGCCGTATTTAGTTACGTCAAAGGGTCCAGAAAACTCAGCTAACGAGCAGTTTTTTGCTGGTGCTCAAACAGTAGTAAGTTTGTTACAAACAACTGAAATTATATGAGACGTTTGTTTTATAACTGATCATGTTGCTTACGCCAGCTCAAATAAACCTAAAATCGTTTGAATTGAGACGGAACTGTTGTTGTTTTTACCCGGGGTGGATGCGTCTTATGTTAACGTGCGTGCTTGGGCGCTAGGTTGCTTCCACAGTCTTATCAGTACCCGAACCTTTCTGAGGGCGCTGACCGCGTCGGTGGACAGCTGCGCGGAGATAAAGAGTGTCCCTTCAGTGGCGTAACTAAATCTGGCAGAGTTTGGAGGAAGGTGCCGGAAAGCGATGCTCGGAGTGTGACGTTAACCTCCATGAACCGGTCGCGCCGACGAGCAGAGTATAAGCTATTTCATTCCACGGAGCACCATGGAAAACCGCGTTAGTTTCGGAAACTTAGTCAGTTAGTTGGGTCTTTGAGCCCAGTCAACCACAATGGAGTTTCGGAAATGCGGTTAGGTTAGTTCACTTTGAAAGAGTGCGTTAGAAAGTACGCTGAATTAGTAAATACATAAATTTGTACATCCTGTCAACCGCACACAGTCACCTCGGGACAAGTAGGGAGAGAATTTGCAAAAAATGAAGGTGAATGGACCGGGAAGGTAGAAATTAGGACAAGGAGGACATTCCCCGCTGTGGGTGAAGCATGCACGGCTATAAAATTATTCTCACTTTCTCCAGCCTTTAAAGGGAAAACATTAATTTTGTTAGCTCTGGGTTCTCAACAGAGGAGGCCGAAATGTCTGCGTCCGCAGTACCCCACAGCGGGCCGGCTGAGGCGGCAAAAAGAGAGAGAGAGAGAGAGAGAGAGAGAGAGAGAGAGAGAGAGAGAGAGAGAGAGAGAGAGAGAGAGAGAGAGAGAGAGAGAGAGAGAGAGAGAGAGAGAGAGAGAGAGAGAGAGAGAGCAAAAAAAAAGAAGCTTACATGATGCAACCAAGAAACCCACGCGCGTATTTTATTATCAAATTCCATCATATTTTCATGAATGCGAAATTCGCCGCATCCACGTTGTGATTGATTCAGGGTATAAAACGGCTCATCAAGCATGGAGGACATCTTAGCAGCGGCTGTATAATGGATGGTGTGTAAATTGATTCGGCTGTGGGTACGGTGTGTTCGCAACCGCGCGCGCGCGCACGCACACGCACACACACACACACACACACACACACCAAAAACACACGCATGCGCGCACACACATACACGCACATTCACACACACACACGCGCGCGCGCACACACACACACACCACAAACACACGCATGCGCGCACACACATACACGCACACTCACACACACGCAGGCGCGCACACACACACAACACACACACACGCACGCACGCACGCACGCGCGCACACACACACACACACACACACACACACACAACAAACACACGCATGCGCGCACACACATACACGCACACGCACGCACACACACACACACACACACACACACACACACACACACACACACACACACACACACACACACACACACACACACACACTGGGCAGGTTATTTCACATTTCAGCATCCACTTACCCCGCGAAGTAACTATCAGAGCGAAATGAAAACTCCCCTAGAACCAAAGTCCCACGGAAATGTCACAGAAACAGTGTCCATAAACCACAACTGTCGAAGACAAAAAGGAGAGCAGAGGCGGAAAGAAACCGAGGTCCTTTTCTGCTGACCAGCCTAATGCCTTACCGCTACAGAATCAACACACAAGGGAATTAATTAGCGCTCGAAATACGTAACCCCAATACAACAACAAAGACCTGAGTCGCCTACGGTAACACACCTGGCATGTGTATAAATGCAAGGTACATAAACTCCACCAGAGGCTAATTAGCGCTCGAAAGACGTAACACAAGTACAACAACAAAGACTCTCACCTGGAATGCGTGTATATAAGGTACAAATACAAGGTATATAAACTTGCCGTCCCTAATAAGCCGTACGGTTTCTGTGGACGTTAAGCACCATGTTTACTTACGTATATAAACTTCATAGTTCAGGAGCTGTGTGAGAGTCGAGGTGGCCGTCCTCGGCTGTCCGTCTTAACGAGCCTTCTGGTTTCCGTGGACGTAAAGCTATATTGAACCATGCTTCGGCATTGGTCTCAGGTTGTCCCTAATATGTCAACTGACATCTGCGGACATTAAGCATCACTTCATCATCATCATTATACAAACTCCACCAGAGGTACATCCTCGTGTGCCTCTGTATGATATATGAGGATGTACCTCTGGTACCTCTCGAACTCCCTTGTGTGTTGATTCTGCATTCGTGAGCGCTCTAGGCCTCGTTCTGTTTCAGATTTCTTGCCTTACCGCTACGCCAAACCGGCTCAGTCGGAAGGAAACCGGACCTCGAGGCATTTCTGTACTGTCTCTGCATGCACACCCAAAGCCTCGCTTTCCGGCACCTTCCTCCAAATTCTGCCAGAATTGCTACAAATTTAAGGATGTTGACTGATTGTTGCTGCTTTAACGTCCACGGAGGCGAGAAGGCCTATTAGGGACGGTACTACGGATGTACCTCTAGTGAAGCTTATGTACCTTGTATCTACACGCACGCCAGGTGAGAGTTACCGTAGACGTCTCAGGGCTTTGTTGTTGTATTTGCGTGACATCTTTCGAGCGCTAATTAACTCCCTTGTGTGTTGATTCTGCCAGAACTGGTTACACCACTGAAGGGGCACTCTTTATCGCAGCGCATCTGTCCACCGACGCTGTCAGCGCCCTCCCAAAGGTTTGGGTACTAATAAGACTGTGGAAGCAACATAGCGACAGAGCCCAGGATCTGTATGAAAGTCAAGGTGGCCGTCCTGGGCTCCCGTCCCTAATAAGCCTACGGTTTCTGTGGACGTAAAGCAACACTCAACCAACGTAGCGTCCAAGCACGCATGTAAACATGAGGCGCATCCGCCCCAGGTCCGTCTCGATTCAAATGGTTTTGATTTCAATTCTGCGGGCTTCGGCAACGTGGGCGGTTGTGGGCGGTTATAAAAGAAACGCCTGATATAATTCGAGTTGTCTGTTACAAACCTGCTGCCTTTTGAGCACCAAGCAAAAACTGTCCGTTAGCTGACAGTTTTTCGAGACCTATGGCGTAACCAGTAGTGGCAGTGGTTGGAGGAAGGATGTCGTAAAGCAATGCTTGGAGTATGTAGCGTACGGTGTGTGTGTGTGATGGAGACCTAATTACGAGAAAACGGAGCGAGTGTAGACCAGAGAGAGAGAGAGGGTCAATATTTCCCTCACCCCCCACCCCCAACCCTCCCGGACCTGGCGGCGGTGTTTTCTCGCCGTCTCTGCACCCGGAATGTTTGCTCATGTGTGTGTGTGTGTGGGGGGGGGGGAGGAAAAAGGGCCTCTCCCTGCCACACTTCTCCGGCCCGTCACTCGATCCTGTCGCCACAGTTCGGTAAAAAGACGGGGGTGGGGGGCGGGGGAAGGGAGGGGAGGGGCAAACTCCAAGCGCTGCTTTACGACATCCTTCCTCCAACCACTGCCATAATTGATTACGCTACAGGTCTCCAAAACTGTCGGCTAACGGACAGTTTTTCGTTGGTGCTCAAATGGCAGCATGCTAGTAACAGACAACTCAAATTATATCTGGCCTTTCTTCTATTACCGCCCACGCTTTCGCCAGAACAGGCGGACGCGCCTCGTGTTTACGTGCGTGCTTGGGCGCTATGTTGCTTCCATTGACTTGTTAGTACCCAAACCTTTCCGAGGGCGCTGATAGCGTTGATACGGTGGACAGCTGCGCGGAGATAAACAGTGCCCCTTCAGCGGTGTAACCAGTTCTGGCAGAGCTGGGATGAAGGTGTCGGAAAGCGATGCTCGGAGTGTGAGGGGAGGGTTGGCGGGCCGAGAGAGAGAGAGAGAGAGAGAGAGAGAGAGAGAGAGAGAGAGAGAGAGAGAGAGAGAGAGAGAGAGAGAGAGTGTGTGTGTGTGTGTGTGTTGAGAGAGAAAGAGAAAGAAAAGAGAAGAGAGAGAGAGAGAGAGAGAGAGAGAGACAGACAGACAGACAGACAGACAGACAGACAGACAGACAGACAGACAGACACAGACAGAGAGACAGACACAGAGAGAGAGTCAGAGAGAGAGTTTGTGTGTGTACGAGAGAGAGAGAGAGAGAGAGAGAGAGAGAGAGAGAGAGAGAGAGAGAGAGAGATTGTATCTTTAATATTTAATGCCGTCCAGTCTGTTGCGGGCGGTCAGATTAGTGCCAAGCACAAGTGATCAAATCACACGTCAAAGGGTGATGATTCACCGTTCAAGTCGCACAGCCCCATTTCTGTTTGAAGATGCAGTCAACGATAGAAAGAGAGGGTGGGGAGAGATAGACGGAGGTCACAGAGAGAGAGAGAGAGAGAGAGAGAGAGAGAGAGAGAGAGAGAGAGAGAGAGAGAGAGAGACAGAGAGAGACAGAGACAGAGAGAGACAGACAGAGAGAGACAGAGACAGAGACAGAGAGAGTGGGAGGGGAGGGGGGTACCCATGCCAGAGTTCCATACGATCCTTCTGGTTTCGAATTTGGCATTGGTGCGTTGTGGCCAGTACTGCCCTGTCGCCGGTCTCTTCTGGTCACTTGGGTTTGAGTCCCCCCCCCCCCCTCCTCACACACACACACACACACACACACACACACACTGACACACACACACGGACACGCACACAAAGAAACAACGCCTGGCGAAGGGCAGTGGTTCGCGCGGACGGGGAGCAGCTGACGAAATGACGTCCGGCCCCAGAGTCAAGCAAGAGGCAAACAATTCAGCCAGCCTGCCCCTCGGCCTCTAATCCTGCCAGCAACACTATGACGGCAACACCGACGGCAACACTCGGACACCCGGTGGAGATTGCACGAGGCAATGGCAACGACAGCACGCGACAGCGCAACAGTGGACTTAAATTAAAAAAGGGTGAAAAAATGCGGGGGAAATATTTGAAAGAACTTTTGATTCGTGAAAACGTCCACCGAAAAAAGTACAGTCGTGGTTTAATACACGACACTCACAACATTTTCATTCGTATCAAACTCCACCAACAATACACGTGCCCACACACCCCCCCCCCCAAACACACACACACACACACACACCCACACACACACACACACACACACACACACCACAGATACACACCACACACACACCACAGATACTCACACACCACACACACACACACACACACACACACCTGTCGTTTGCAAAGTCTCTGAAACCAGCCAGCACGGTGACAGTATTTTGACGGGAGTTGATAATAAAATAAATAATAATAATAATAAAAAGTACTGGGCACATAGTGCGCCTATGATACTACTACTAATAAACACATTCTTTTACACCTAATTATATACCTATTACTTAGCAACAATTTAATTGCACATCGCTTTCATTTTCAACTGCAACGATTGCCATCCTCACCGGAAGGCGACTGAACCCCAAGCGTTCATTCATGTCCGAAGTCCGAGTCTTTCATGACCATCCCATAATGTTGGACATCCACTTTCAAAGAACCCTGTGGACCCATGTACCTATATATAGGTCCATGTGTGGACCTGCCTGCTCAAGAGTTCAGGAGCTGTGTGAAAGTCGAAGTGGCCGTTCTGGGCTTTCCGTCCTAACGAGCCTTACGGTTTCTGTGGACGTAAAGCAACACTGAACCGTGCTTCGGCACTGGTCACAGTTTGTCCCTAATATGTCAACCGACATCCCAGGATATGAAGTTCTACTTCACCACCTGCCTGCTGTCCTTTCGACCCGTTTGGGGGTTCTCGGGCAATACTAAACAAATTGGAGAGACTAGCTGTAAGTTGGGGAGAGACTATAGCTGTACGTGGGCAGAGACTATAGCTGTACGTAGGCATATACTATAGCTGTAAGTTGGCAGAGACTATAGCTGTAAGTTGGCAGAGACTATAGCTGTACGTGGGCAGAGACTATAGCTGTACGTAGGCATATACTATAGCTGTAAGTTGGCAGAGACTACAGCTGTAAGTTGGCAGAGACTATAGCTGTACGTGGGCAGAGACTATAGCTGTACGTAGGTATATACTATAGCTGTAAGTTGGCAGAGACTATAGCTGTAAGTTGGCAGAGACTATAGCTGTACGTGGGCAGAGACTATAGCTGTACGTAGGCATATACTATAGCTGTAAGTTGGCAGAGACTATAGCTGTACGTGGGCAGAGACTATAGCTTTGGGTAAGTTGGGGAGAGACTATAGCTGTACGTGGGCAGAGACTATAGCTGTACGTAGGCATATACTATAGCTGTAAGTTGGCAGAGACTATAGCTGCAAGTTGGTAGAGACTATAGCTGTACGTGGGCAGAGACTATAGCTGTACGTAGGCATATACTATAGCTGTAAGTTGGCAGAGACTATAGCTGTAAGTTGGCAGAGACTATAGCTGTACGTGGGCAGAGACTATAGCTGTACGTAGGCATATACTATAGCTGTAAGTTGGCAGAGACTACAGCTGTAAGTTGGCAGAGACTATAGCTGTACGTGGGCAGAGACTATAGCTGTAAGTTGGCAGAGACTATAGCTGTACGTGGGCAGACTATAGCTGTATGTGGGCAGAGACTATAGCTGTACGTGGGCAGAGACTATAGCTGTACGTAGGCACAACTCCCGTCACAAACAGCTTTAATGCCTCTCAGAAACGTTCGTCAGCTTAAGACACTACCTGTAGGAACAATACCAAGGCCATCGCCATCATCGATCTCCCCGGAGGACAGCGGTAAAACGGGACACACACACACACGCAGGCACGAGCACGTACAGATACACACACACAGCATTGGCAGGCATGGCACACGCGCGCGCGCGCGCACGCACACACACACACACACACACACACACACACACACCCCACACAACGACACACACACACAACATGGTGCTTAACGTTCACACACACACACACACACACACACACACACACACACACACACACACACACACACACACACACACACACACACAAAAGGCAACGATCAACACTCTACCTTGAAAAGAAGAGACAGGGCCACTGCCAAACAGATCAGCACTGGAACCGTTTCAATGGCAGCAGTGGGAAAGTTAACGTTATTCTCAGAGACAGCTAGGATAGAGCGTCGACCGCTTGAATGCCGTTTTAAAAGGAAACGAACCCGGTCAATCTGTAATCATGTTCCTTTCATAACGCCCGAGCTCTCGTGCTCTCACGCCCTCGCGTGCAACTTCCGTTGGCTCGCTCTCCTCCTTCGCTCTCCCTTGCTACGACGGCATCGAGGACACCAATAACTTGACCGCGTGAACTACTCTTCCCTGGGAAAAGCGAACAGACACACGTGACAAAATGATGGATCAGTCTTTGCCACCTCTCTCTGTCTCCCTCCCTCCATCCTTCCTTCCTTCCTCCCCCCTCCCACCTTGCCACTCTCGCCCCACCCTCCTCCTCCTCCTCGCCCGCTTCCTCTCAGAGGTGTCTTTTCTGCCTCCCCCCCCCCTCCCTCTCCATCTCTCTCTGTCGGATTTGCTGCAGTGGCTGACACCCCCATCCCAGCACCCCTCCACCTTTTTCTTTTTCTGTCCCCGTTGGGCTTTTTCTTTTTCTTTTTGCTGTGTCTCTTTTCAGAACATTACTGCGCCGTGGGCATGACTTTCCGCGTACTTTTCGCTCTGCTGGAACAGGCGGAAAACGAACGGACTGCGGCACTCTCCGTTAATTATACGTCTGAACTCCACAGTCGCGCCACGCTGGAGCACGCAGAAAACGAATGGAAGAATGAATTAGACACTCTCCTGTCATACACTCTCTGTCACAGCCAGGCTGCAGGCTGTTTGAACAGGCAGAAAACACGTGGAGTGAAGGCAAGTTCACCGTTCGTTCACTACTGCTTTACGTCCGCATGTCCACGGAGACCATAAGGATTGTTAGGGACGGGGTGCCCAGGACGTCCACCTCGATTTTCACATAGCTCCTGAGCTCGGACAGCTCGTGGTTCATTCAATGTTGCTTTACGTCCACGGAGACCGTACGGACTGTTAGGAACGGGGAGCCCAGGGCGTCCACCTCAACTTTCACACAGCTCCTGAGCTCTGGGGTACACAGGGATAAAGCGGGACAAGTAAACACTCTGTGAAGGCAGCCAACTGCGAGTCGCATACCCTTCCCCCCACCCACCCCCACCCCCTCCCAGCCCCCACCCCCACCCCGCACTGGACTGGATGTCCACTCGGATCATGAGGACTCGGAAGGCAAGTACAGCATCCTTTCTTTCACGGCACTGGTCTATTTAATTATCTCTGTGGTCTTTAAACACACAGTGCTCAGCAGGCAGCGACCGCCTTAACTACCACGGCAAAGACTTCAAGGGCAACTGCTATTCTTTCGAGGTGGCCCTCACACACAGTACAAGTGGGCGGCCACAGCTTGAGATCTACAATCGAAACGACTTGAAGGGCAACTGCTAGTCTTTCGTGGTGGCCCTCACACACAGTACAACTACAAGTGGGCTGCCATAGCTTGAAATCTGTCACGGAAACGACTTGATGGCTAGTCTTTCGTGGTGGCCCTCACACCACACACAGTATAAACTGGCGGCCATAGCTTGAGATCTACATTGCGCCGGTTTGGCCTAGCGGTAAGGCGTTAGGCAGGTAAGCAGAGGGACTTCGGTTCGAATCTCCTTAGGCTCTCCTTTCTCTTGAAAAGTTGTGGTCTGTGGACACTGTCTTCTGACTTTGTCCCTCACAGTTATGAAACATTAAAATGGCTCTCATCGCTGCCCACCTTAATGCAGAAGTCATTCTGGTGGCGACAGTGTAGCGATAGGTATATAATCTCCTCCCCCCCCCCCCCCACCTCCTCTCCGACCCTAATAAGCCTTATGGTTTCTGTGGACGTTAAGCACCATGTTTACTTACTAAGTGCAATTGCTGGTCTTTCGCGGTGGCCCACACACGAAGTACAAGTGGTCGGCCCTGGCCTGAGATCTGTCATGGAAACGACCTAAAGCACGGCTGCTAGTCTTTCGTGGTGGCCCTCACACGCAGTACAAGTGGGCGGCCACAGCTCGAGATTTACCATCGAAATGACTTCAAGGGCAACTTGCAACTCTTCGTGGTGACCCTCACACACCTACAGTGAAAGTGGGCGGCTACATAATTTGAAGTGAAGATGAACAGATCGGGAACTTCGAAAATAGAACAAAGTGGGCGAAACAGGCACGGCTAGATTTGTCCGCTCTTGGTTCTCAAGAGAGGGGGCGCTAATTTCTGCGTCCCCAGTACCCCACTGCGGGGCAGAAAAAAAGAAGAAAAAGGGACAGAATCATTGTAATCATCAAAACAGAAAGACCGTACACAGAGGATGGTCGTAAATGTCATGACATTATCAACGATTCATGAAATGATTGTGGGCGACGTGTGTGTGTGTGTGTGTGTGTGTGTGTGTGTGTGTGTGTGTGTGTGTGTGTGTGTGTGTGTTGTGTTGTGTTGTGTTGCTGTGTGTGTGTGTGGGTGTGGTGTGTGTGGTTGTGTTGTGTGGTGTGTTTAAGAGAGGGGGTGGGGAGAGAAGAGAGAGAGGGTAGGAAGAGGAGAGAGGAGAGGAGAGAGAGAGAGAGAGAGAGAGAGAGAGAGAGAGAGAGAGAGAGAGAGAGAGAGAGAGAGAGAGAGAGACAGACAGACAGACAGACAGACAGACAGAGAGACAGAGAGACAGAGACAGAGACACAGACAGACAGAGACAAAGACAGAGACACAGACAGACAGAGACAAAGACAGAGAGATAGGGTGGGTGGGTGAAATAACAGGGCAAACGTTACTGATTCTGAAGAAGAAGAAAAAAAGTAACACACTCTGACAGGTAAATTGACAATAATTGCAGAGCTACGCACCCCAAAAGGAAGCCCCAATTCACACTGAGAAGACACGAGGACGCCCAGCACGGGATGGCATCGTCCCGACTCGAGCGGCACGTGCCCACACGCAGACGCGTTGATCGACGAGGAAAGGAGCTCCACTGACACAATCGTTTCACAACCGACCTAACGGACACGACCGCTAGATGATACACTACCTTCTGTCCCCTCTGGTGCTCTCCCTGGTTCACCTTTAATTACGGGGTGAACGCCACTCGAACCGATCGATAAACGGTACGTTGTGGAAAGCGAACCGCGACAGAGAAGCGTTATGCTCACTCCACGTGCGGACCAGCTGATGGTGTAAGTAAGTAAACATAGTGCTTAACGTCCACAGAAACCATCAGGCTTAGAGACGGGGGGGGGAGAGAGAGAGAGAGAGAGAGAGAGAGAGAGAGAGAGAGAGAGAGAGAGAGAGAGCGGGGGGAGGGAGAGGGAGTTTATATACCTATCGCTTCACTGTCACCACCGGAATGACTCCTGCATTGAGATGGGCAGCGATGAGAGCCACTTTAGTGTCTCATTACTTGTTTTGAGGATGTAACTCTGGTGGAGTTTGTGTACCTCGTATTTACTTGCACGCCAGGTGGGAGTTACCGTAGGCGACTCATGTCTTTGTTGTTGTGTTCATGTGACGTCTTTCAAGCGCTAATTAACTCCCTTGTGTGTCGGCGCTGACCATTAATTTGTTCTTCTACTTCTTTTTCGACGTTCCGGGATTATTCCTCAAGCGTCTCTATAGCTTGGTGGTACTTAATGAAGTTGGTTAACGTCTAATGACCCTGAAACAATCCTTCAACTTCGTACCGCCGACAAAAAGTGAAACAGAATTTATACATATTGAAAACTTCCAATTTCAGAACGTACTAAATATAAAGTCACTTGTATGTGTTTTAGTGCTATAAAGGGTTCTGGTCCTGCTTACCTTTCTGAACTGCTACATGTCTACACTCCGTCTCGTACACCACGCTCTTCTTCTGACACCCGCATGCTGAAAATCCATCAATACAAACGCAAGAGTCATGTCTTTCGTGCTTTCTCTTGCTTTGGACCTCACATTTGGAATTCACTCCCACAAGACCTTAGACATTGCTCAACCCTGTCATCTTTTAAAGCCAAATTGAAAACCTTCCTCTTCTCACAGTATTTCCACACCAACTAATATCAATACCAAGTTTCTGCTACAGTCATCGTGCGTGTGTGTGTGTGTATGTGTGTGTGTGTGTGTGTGTGTGTGTGTGTGTGTGTGTGTGTGTGTGTGTGTGTGTGTGCGTGCGTGCGTGCGTGCGTGCGTGCGTGCGTGCGTGAGTGCGTGCGTGTGTATGTGTGTGTTTCCATATAATACCTTATGTAAATTGTTTCGGTAGGACTGTGCTCTACGTGTTTAGAATATTGCATTTAGGTTAATATGCATCGTGTGAGCGCTTAGGGCGTTGATGAGCGCATGATAAATGTACATTATGATTATTATTATTAAAGAAAAGAGAGAGAGAGAGAGAGAGAGAGAGAGAGAGAGAGAGAGAGAGAGAGAGAGAGAAGAAGAAGAAGAAGAAGAAGAAGAAGAAGAAGAAAAAGAAGAGAAGAGAGAAAAAGAAGAAGAAGAGAGAGAGAGAGAGAGAGAGAGAGAGAAGAGAGAAAAGGAGGAGAGAGAGAGAGAGAGAGAAGAAGAAGACGGGGGTGGGGGGTCCATTTGTCTCCAGTAACCTGCACTATTCTAGCTTAATCCCCACCACCTCCCCCAGACCCCCACCCCTTTTTTTCTTCAAATTACCGTCTTTTTTCCATTTATTCTTCTCTTTTTTCTTCTGTTTTTTAGGGGGCCGTAAAAAACGGTACTTAGAGTCTCAAAGCCACCATCTTGGTTGAAGGGATAATTCGCTGTACCATAAAAACCCTAGCAGTATCGATTTCTTTTTTTTCTTTCCTTTTTTCTGGGTGGAGGTCGCGATGAGCGAGGGGCAGGTGGCAGGTGGGGTGCGGAAGATGGTGTGTGGGGTGCCTGGGTGGGTGGGTGGTGGTGGTACCTGCTTGTGTCCGTCACTACAACGTCACGAACATTGTGACGTTTTTTAGAGTCGTGCACGCGACGAACAACAACTAACTCTGTCCGAGTCTCAGGAAGGGAAACAGACAAAGCAGCTGATAATTTATCAGGACAGAAGGTAGGCCGTGAATACAGGCATTTAGAGCGAACGGGTGGACCTTTCATATTTTAACCGGTCCTTGGAAAATGGAACCTCTTCTCAAACTTCTCTGTCTCTGTCTCTCTCTGTGTCTGTCTCTCTCTGTATCTCTCTCTCTCTCTCTCTCTGCAAACTACAATCCTTGGAGTTCTCTGTCTCTGCCCCCCCACATCATACTCCATTTGTACCGGGACAGAGATACTGATTCAGATTTGTTTTCAAAATCTGTCAAGAGAGAGAGGGGGACAGAAACTGAGAGGGGAGAGAGATGGCGATGGACGGCGGGAGGGAGAAGGGGGTGGGTGGGGAGGGACGGAGAGAGAGAGAGAGAGAGAGAGAGAGAGAGAGAGAGAGAGAGAGAGAGAGAGTAAGTGGGTGTTTTACGCCCAGGTCAAACGAGTACGGAGATAGAGGAGAGAGAGAGAGAGAGAGAGAGAGAGAGAGAGAGAGAGACAGGAGAGACAGACAGACAGACAGAGACAGAGCTCAAGGATGCCCTGAATATCGCCATTACAACCAGTCCACCAGACCAGACGACAAAGACACTGTCATAGCAAACTCGCACACAGCAACAACTACAACAAGATACGAACAAATCGCCAAGTATCAGGTCCGCCTCACAGGAAATGAGAATGGGCCACGACGAATAAACTCCGTGGCAATAACCAGCAGCTCCAACACTCCCGTGCCTACAGCACAGCGGCCAAGCGCTCCCGCGGACAGCACAGGAGAGACAGGATGCACGATGGGCTCGGCTCTAAATGAGGACCCACCTGTCTGGATGGAGCTAGCAGGGAAAACGAGACGGCGCAATAGAGAGCCATCGATGGAGGAGGCAATAAAAAGCCTACAGACGGAGGACGGGTGACGGATGACTATCACAAAGTCCCCTTGTCGGACATGTCGGACGCAGAATCTGTTCACGCTAGGCAAGTCTAAAGATCTAAACTCGTATTTTTATTCCAAATACTATGTTTTAAAATGAATCTTGAATATGCGTGAATTGAAATATGTACAGATAGAGAGAATTTATCTTTCTAAATTGTTGTTTTAGGCTAATTTAGGTAACATTTTGATATGTGTATTTTATTGCATTTGTTGATCTGTACAGCGCTAAGAGCTCATATAATTGTTGTTGAGGCGCTATATAAAATAAATTATTATTATGAAGTATTAAGCACTCCGCTGCCCTGTAATGCACATATATACAACCCGTCGAAACAAAACCACTGAGCATTGTTTCTGCTTCGTCGTTTTTTTGTTTTGTTTTTAAGACCTGGGTGATTTATTCTCTGATCAAACAAAACCACTGATCGTTGTTTTGTTTGCTTGTTGCTTTATTTTTTATTTTTAATACCTGGCTGACCTCTCCGATCAGTACCCGTCACCCCCATTCTTCGCCACGGGAACAATGGGTGTGGCCCTCGCCTGCAGAGCGTAGGGTGTACACATGAGGCTACTCGCACTTGGGTGGAAACACAGGCGGGTAAGGCAGTAAAATCTGTAAATGGGAACCGCAGCTAGGACGAGATGGATTTGTCGTTAGCGCGAGTAAAACAGCTGCTAAGTGAGAGCGAGAAAGAGAAGAGACCGAAGATGGCTTGAACACGTAGTTTTAAAACCAGACATAAAAATGTACAGCTTCATAACTGTATGTGCTACCGCCATGCAAAATTTCTAAGATCTCGATAGCATAAAAATCGTTTGCGTGTGTGTGGTGGTGTGTGTGTGTGTGTGAGAGAGAGAGAGAGAGAGAGAGAGAGAGAGAGAGAGAGAGAGAGAGAGAGAGAGAGAGAGAGAGAGAGAGAGAAGAAAAAGAAGAAGAAGAAGAAGAAGAAAGACTATTAAATTCCAAACATCGTGACTGCCTGCCAAATTTACATTTTAAGAAATGACACCTTAATTTCAATATTACAAAAAAACGCCAAGCTCAAAGAACACATTTCTGACGCAACCCCGAAAAGC
>JABMCL010002056.1:260000-272500 GCA_018857735.1 Alviniconcha marisindica
AAGAAAATGTCAGAGTATTTCTCCCAGTAAGACAAGGCTAGAATTCCTATCTTCTCGACGTTTATTTTCGTCTGTAACGCTATACGCTGCATGCGTGTATGCAGCTGTAGCAAGGACATACTGTAAGACTACAAGGCTTCTGCCTAAAATCGTTGTCCTTGAGCATAAAAGATCGATCCTTCGATCTATGGCTATGGATACTTAGAACTACCGAGCTTAAACTTGCGGGTCTGGTAAAGTTATTCACATGAAATGGACAGTTCGCGGTGAATGTACATCTTTCCCAGATGAACCGCATTATCAGATACCCTTTCTAGAGAGGGGCAGAGAGGGAGAGAACTCGAACTCGAAAACTTTATTTTACAAGGATTGTAGTTTAGGTTCAGTCAAAAAAAACAGTCTAACAACTAGTCTAACTAAGCTACTGATGAGTAAATATAAAATTACAGGCATGAAAATCAGAGAATATCAACTAAAGTACAAGTTACAAACATAAGTAAAGAAATCAGAGACGGAGTTGGGGTGGGGGGGGGGGGGGGGGGAAAGTGGCAAACAGCCAGCCAGACGGACAGCCAGCTAGCCAGCCAGCCAGAGCATGGCTACCATTTGCGGCTGTTACTAAACAGTTCACACAATCGGCGAACAATCACGCCGAGTCAACAGGGACAAAGCCGTCAACACACATAATCGATCAATCTCATCAGATTAATCAGCGACGAAGGGGAAAGTGATATCAGCCAATTGGACGCTGCCAACTGCGCGCGCACGGGGCATCGGAGAGCGTGCAGCACGTGGGGCTGGACAAAGGTCAGACCCATTTCAGCCAATCAGCTCCCGCCCGTGCAGGTCGCAGCAGCGGCGTTAAAGTCACCGTTACGAAACAATCAGTTGCAAGTGCTTGTATGACATTCTCTGGGTCAAGTCGACTTCTGCAAACAAATGAGCCCCCTTTTCCCTAAAGCCAATAACCTGCGAGCACGCGTAGCAGGCAAGATTATTAATTGCGAAATTGCGGCTCCAACGAGCTCAGGCACGAAAGGGGTTAATCTCGGTCAGCGTGGAACGTCTGCATTAACAGACAAACCCAACCTAGTCCAAACGCAGAAGGACTCTTAATTAACGCAAGATCTAAAGCCACTACGTCTCTACAACAATGTTTGCAGGGTTAGTGACATCCACGTCGTGCTGAGACCACAGCTGAGATGGGCAGGACACAGACTGACGGACGAACGCCTGCCAAAGAGCTACGACAAACTGAAGGCAAGCAAGGCAAACGATCCCAGTGCCGGCGGAGGAGACGCTGCAAGGACTCCCTGAAGATCTGCCTCAAGCGCCGTGAAATCAACGCTCCCAAACCTGGAAAAGGAGACGTTACAAGGACTCCCTGAACATCAGCTGCCTCAAGCACTGTGCAATCCAGACGATACAAGGACTCCCTGAAGATCTCCCCAAAGCGCTGTGAAATCAACGCTGGCACAGCTGGCAGAGGAGTCGTTACAAGAAGTGCCTGAAGATCTCCCTCAAGCGCCGTTAAATCAACGCTCCTAAGATGGGCAGAGGAGACGCTACAAGATTCAAGGACTCCTTGCAGATCTCCTTCTTCAAGCACTGTGAAATCTAGACGCTATAAGAACTCCCTGTGAAATCAACGCTGGCACAGCTGGCACAGGAGACGTTACAAGGACTCCCTGAAGATCTCCCGCCTCAAGCACTGTGCAATCCAGACGTTACAAGGACTCCCTGAAGATCTCCCGCCTCACGCACTGTGCGATCCAGACGTTACAGGGACTCCCTGAAGATCTCCCGCCTCCTAAAGCGCTGTGAAATCAACGCTCCCACAGCTCACAGCTGGCAAAGGAGACGTTACAAGGACTCCCTGAAGATCTCCCTCAAGCGCTGTGAAATCAAAACTCGCACAGCTGGCAAAGGAGACGTTACAAGAACTCCCTGAAGATCTCCCGCCTCATGTGCTCTGAAATCAACGCTCTCAAAGTTGGTAAAGAGACATTTCAAGCACTCCCTGAAGATCTCCCTCCTCCTGAAGCGTTGTGAAATCGACCCTGACACCTGGGAAGAAGCCGCCCAAGATCGCAGATCCTAGAGTGGCCTTGATCAACTCAGTGAGAGGTGGGGGTTTGGGGGTAGGTGGTGAAGCCGGTAACAATCCGTATACAGAAAACAACCCACAGTGTGACTAGAATGACATGCTAACACTAACATCACCATCACCACAACATGTGTGTGTGTGTGGGGGGGGGGGGGGGGAGTCGGTAACAATCTGTATACAACAAACAACCCACAGTGTGACTAGAATGACATATTAACATCACCCCACAGCATATTCTTCTTCTTCTTTTGGAGAGGAGTGTGTCTGTGTGTGTGTGGGGGGGGGGGGGGGGGAGGTCGTGAAGTCGTTAACAATCTAACAATCAGTATACAACAAACAATCCACAGTGTGACTATCATAGCATATTAGCATCACCCCACAGCATATTCTTCTTCTTCTTTCGGAGTGTGTGTGTGTGTGTGTGTTGGGGGGTGGGGGGGGGGGAGGGTCGTGAAGTCGGTAACAATCTAACAATCTGTATATAGCAAACAACCCACAGTGTGACTATACATAATAGCATACTAACAACGGAGTACATTAAACGACCTTATTTGTGTCCAATCTACTGGTGCTCGGTGAAGTGCGAAATCGCCCTGTCCAGCAATCGCCAGGCTGATGGCTTTCTGTCGGTCTCCTTGTTATTCTCCTTTAACGTCCGTTTCACTGTTCTGGGACCGACACAGTTTCTGTCAGTCCCTGTAGCGCTGACATTTATCATCCATCCGGTGTGGAAACTTATCACTGGGAACGACATGGCTTCTGTCAGTCCCTGTAGCGCTGACATTTATCATCCATCCGGTGTGGAAACTTATCACTGGGAACGACATGGCTTCTGTCAGTCCCTGCAGCGCTGACATTTATCATCCATCCGGTGTGGATGACATTAAACATTCATCCGGTGTGGATGACATTTATCAGCCATCCCGTGTGGATGACATTTATCATCCATCCCGTGTGGATGACATTTATCATCCATCCGGTGTGGATGACATTTATCAGCCATCCCGTGTGGATGACATTTATCATCCATCCGGTGTGGATGACTGAACATCCATCCGGTGTGGATGACATTTATCAGCCATCTGGTGTGGATGACATTTATCATCCATCCGGTGTGGATCACATTTATCAGCCATCCGGTGTGGATCACACTTATCATCCGGTGTGGATCACATTTATCATCCATCCGGTGTGGATCACATTTATCATCCATCCGGTGTGGATGACATTTATCATCCATCCGGTGTGGAAACTTATCACCATCCAACACTGACATTAACATGTATCATTCATTCAGTGTCAACACTGATCACAATCTATTATCATTCATTACCACCATCTACCATTTACATTTATCATACATCTGGTGTCGACACCTAACAATCTACCGCTGACACTTATTACCATCTACCATTGGCATTTATCATTCACCCGGTGTGGACACATATCACCATCACACCACCGACATTTATCAGCTACCAGAAGTGGACATTTAGCACCATCTACCACTGACCTTTATCATCCACCCGATGTCGACACGTATCACCACTTATACCTACCATTGGCATTTTTCATTCATCTGGTGTTGACACTTATCACCATCTACTACTGACACTCATCACCACCTGCCACTGATATTTATCATCCACCTGGTGTGGACACTTACTACCATCTACCACTGCCACTTATCACCATCTACCACTGCCACTGATCATTCACCCGGTGTGGACGCATGTCATATCTACCACTGACGTTTATCCACCTCTGGTCTAAAGGCTACGATCCGCGCTGTGGCACGGCTATAATTCTGTGATTTCAACACGATGTCGCTGTCACCAACAGACATCATGCAGCACGCTATGCCACATGTTGGTGCAAGTGATTTGACGGAAGGGTGACTGGGGGTATAATTACTGTCGCCGTTGACTGCCAGACACTGCCGCGTTGGTAGCATGAATTGTTATACTCTGTCGGAACTTGGAACTGCAGCTTCTCCAAGAACGCAGAAAGTAACAGCGTCTACTCTCCCTGTACATGACCTTCCCCTTCCTCTCCGACAGAAACCCTCTCTGGACTGACTGAAATGTAACCTACCAAAACTGTAAACCTGCCATGTTTTCTGTTCCGTGCTGCTCTTCTCATCCACCTCAAATCTCTGTTTGTTGCCCGTTTTAAGCTGTGTAAATTAAGCTTTGTATAGTCAGAATGGTCATGTGTGTGAGTGTGTGCCCGTGGGGTTGTGTGTGTGTGTGTGTGTGTGTGTGTGTGTGTGTGTGTGTGTGTGTGTGTGTGTGTGTGCGAGAGAGAGAGAGAGAGAGAGAGAGAGAGAGAGAGAGAGAGAGAGAGAGAGAGAGAGAGAGAGAGAGAGCTTAGAATAGTCTATGAAAAAGATTTTGCGCTATACAAATACTTTCGTTATTATTTCATTAGTCACACACACACACACACACACACACACACACACACACACACACACACACACACACATACACAGGAACGAAACCAAAGCGTCAAAGCGAAAACAAATGTACAGCACTGCCCAGATACGGAAGCCGATTGTGAGCCAGCGCAATGGAACAAAACACGCCCTGCTTTGTTTTCTCAGCAAACATAGTAATGGGCGCATCGCCTTTATGCCGTACAGGCTTTAACTGTTGGTGCTGCCATTTATTTCGCATTGTAGCTGGATGAAATCCATGTTCGAGCCAAAACACGTGCCTTTCATTGTTCAGTTCGAGAGAGTTATTTTTCCTTTTCTTGCCTTGCTCTCTCTCTCTCTCTCTGTCCCCCTCCCCCGTCTCTCTCTCTCTCTCTCTGCCTAATGGACTACAGGTATGCTAGAGCTCTCCCTCTCTCTCTCCAACACCACCCCCTTTTTTTTCCCCCTCCTCCACGTTCCTTCAGCTCCACCATCTTTTTGTCCTCTCGTGTGTGTGTGTGTGTGGGTTTTTGTGTTGGGGTGTGTGTGTGTGTGTGTGTCTGTGTGTGTGTGGGGTGTGTCTGTGTGTGATGGGTGTCTTTTCTCTCCCCTCCACCCAACCTTTTGTCTTTTTTTCCCCTTCGTCGCACCTCCACCTCCCCCCACCGCCCACCTCACTCCCGGACTTATTATAACAGTTCAGCAGGGTATGGAACCCCTCAACAAAAAAACAATGCCCGACCTATGATGATTTTTGCTACCCCCCCCCCCCCCCCCCCACCCCAACCCCTCCCCACGCCCACCCGTTCAGCGTTTGTGCTTCTGATTGTTTGGTGCCGCGCACTGTGAAACGCCACAAAGCACGTGCAATCGGACTACAAACGACGTCATTAGAACCAGCCCAGACTCCCACACATCGCTCCGCGCGCTTCGGTACCCGGCTTTCGGCCAGGGAGACCGCCTCGCCATCGTCATCAACGTTAATACGGCGCTTAAATTAACACAGTTTGCACACACCCTGGGCGTTTTTGTTTCAGAGAGAGAGAGAGAGAGGGGGGGGGGGGAGAGACAGAGTGAGAGACAGAGAGAGAGACAGAGACAGAGAGAGAGACAGAGAGAGAGAGACACACAGAGATACAACCAAACAGAGAGAGAGAGAGAGAGAGAGAGAGAGAGAGAGAGAGAGAGAGAGAGAGAGAGAGAGAGAGAGAGAGAGAGAGAGAAATACAAACACAGAGAGAGAGGAGAGAGAGAGAGAGAGAGAGAGAGAGAGAGAGAGAGAGAGAGAGAGAGAAAGCGAGAGAAAGGGAACAAAAAAGAAAAACGGGAAAGAGATCAGGAAGAAAAAAAAGGGAGAAAACCACGGAAAACCCCCCCAGGCGGACATCATACCAAAACTGCAAAACCCAAACAGTCCCCACACCGGGCAATAAAGGGGTTTCCCCGGCAAACAGGGGAAAATTACTGCCTTTTAAAAGCACTCAAAAAAAAAAAATTTTTTTTTTTGCGAACCCCGACCGGATTAAGCCGCAAACGAACAGCCACCGAAAGAATGAGGTTGTCCGGGATGGACGATTCGTTGTCAGAGCTGACACAAGTCAGCGCCGGGTAATCATAGCTGCTCAAACGTTGCTGCTAAAAAAGAAAAGAAAAAAGAAAAAAGAAAAGAAAAAAAGATGTTGGATCATTTCTCCAAGCCCTGGACCCAAAAACAACTCCACCAAAAACAAAAAACAGATCACTGACATCAGCTCCATCTCTTTTTTCATCGTTTAACTGTTGTTGAAGTGTCGTTTTGTAGGTTGATAAAGGGGGCTAACCCGAAACTTCGCATGCTGTATTTTGTCCAAGTAAATAGCGTTTTCTTGAACCGGTTACGTGTCTGGATATCGTTGGTGCTGAAGCTCATGAGCCCGTGTGAAAGCAGCAAGTAAGTTGGTGTTTTACGCCCAGTCAACCGTGTCAAACCAAGAGGAGGCAGGTGGAGCTGGGATAGCTCAGTGGTTAGAGCGCCGGACACGTGACTGAAAGGTCGCGGGTTCAAATCCCTGCAGGAGCGGCGGGAGAATTTTCTTCTCCAGGGTCGACTTTCTGTGCTGACTCAATTTGGTATCCGTTCCACCCCGTGTTACCGCAGTAGCACGTGAAAGATCCCGTTATTCTGCCAAAGGTGCAGGTGGCAGGTTACAGCTAAACACGCATACACCTTACGTATGTGGCTTGCATGAAGTGACATGGTGCATGGTTGTATGGTGTCACACAGAACTTGCGCCGAGATGGCTGCAGTTTCATGTGGCACCAGCCATGCCAGCGCTGTAAGTACACTTCGGTGGATATTCAAAAAACGCGCTATAAAAAGCTTGTCACCCATGTAGAATCACATGCGAGCGCAGTGAGTCTGCTCAAGAGAGCGGAGAATAGCGCTATATAAGTGATCATCAATCAATCAATCAATCATAGTGGGCTGGACAATCCGTTGCTTCCAATTTAGGTTTCAACAGTTGGTTTTTGGACACTGTCTTCGTGACCTTGCTCGGCACAGCTGTTGAAACAGCATCCAAACACATGAAAGATTCAAAAGAATGCTATTTATAAGGACAAAACACAACATGCCAATTTTGGGGGTAATCCCTTTTATCAAGCTACAAAACGACGCTTAAACAACAGTTAAACGGTGAAAAAAGATGAAAAAATTTTGAGGGGAGCAAACCAAAATTTTTATGTCCGGAAAAATTTGCACGTTGCGTTTTGTTTAAAATATCTTTTTTGCCTTTCAAAGTGTTTGGATCTTGTTTTAGAACGCTCGTCATTTTTTTTAAAATTTTTTTTTTTAAACCGTTGGCCCCACCGGGTTTCCCCCCCCCCCCCCCCCCCCCACCCCCCCCCCCCCCCCCCCCCCCCCCCCCCCCCCCCACCCCCCCCCCCCCCCCCACCCAAACCCCCCCCCCCCCCCCCCCCACCCCAAAAAACCAAAAAAACACCCCCCCCCCCCCCCCCCCCCCCCCCCCCAAAAAACCCCCCCCCCCCCAAACCCCCCCCCACCCCCCCCCCCCCACCCCCCCCCCCACCCCCCCCCCCCCCCCCCCCCCCCACCCCCCCCCCCCCAAAAACAAAACCAAAACCCCCCCCCCCCCCCCCCCCACCCCCCCAAAGGGCCCTAAACTTGTGTTCTGAGGTGGCTGACGGTCTCTACGGGCTTTCGGGTCGGAGCGCGCGGACGAACTTATTCATCTCTCCCGATCCCCCTCCCCCCAGACCCCCCCTTAAAAAAGCCTTTGGTTTCTGTGGACGTAAGGCCCCGTGAACGAAGGGAAAGGAACGAACAAAAGGGTTATTGAACTAGGCCGCCCCACAAACGGGGGGTGGGGGGGACTTTTTTTTGTGCATAAACAATCTTACATAAAAAAACTTTCCCAAACAAGATTTCTCCCTAACCACACACACACACACACACGCACACGCAACACCCCACACACACACACGCCACACCACACCCGCACCAACACACCACACCAACACACACACACCACGCACACGCACGAGCACACGCACACACGCACGTACCCACACACGCATGCACCATGAAAGAAGAAGAAGAAGAAGAAGACAATTACTGTCGACATTTGTAACAACCACTGTGGAGTCAGGACGGGTTGTTGGTCCTCAGTTCAGTTTTTCTCGAGGGCTGCTTGCTGTTTGTATCTGGAGTAGTCAGAACACTGAGCATCGCAAGCCGGGCGGTCTTGCCTTTTGAACGAGCTACAGCGTGCAGGTCTCGGCTTACTCCAAGCAAAAATACAACAACACGCGCAACGTCTCTGCAAAGATCGTCTTTCTATAAATTATAATAGTCTTCGGCGTTCGGCGTCTGAGTGTTTCATCACCAGCCGCTCTCTGTCTCTCCCTCTCTCTCTCTCTCTCTCTCTCTCTCATTCTCTCTCTCTCTCTCCCCTCCTCCCTCTCTCTCTCTCTCTCTCTCTCTCTCTCTCTCAGTATAGCAAGGACTGGCTGTTAGATAAGTCCTAACAGACCTAACGCTACTATCCTTAAGTATTAACGTGTTCGAGTTCTCTCTCTGTCTCTGTCTCTGTGTATGTGTGTGTGTGTGTGTGTGTGTTGTGTGTGGTGTGTGTGTGTGTGTGTGTGTGTCTCTCTCTCTCTCTCTCTCTCTCTCTCTCTCTCTCTCTCTCTCTCAGTATAGCAAGGAGTGGCTGTTAGATATGTCCTAATGGACCTAACGCTACTATCCTTAAGTATTAAAGTGTTCGAGTTCTCTCTCTCTCTCTCTCTCTCTCTCTCTCTCTCTCTCTCTCTCTCTCTCTCTCTCTCTCTCTTTTTCTCAGTATAGCAAGGAGTGGCTGTTAGATATTCAATGGACCTACGTTATATCCTGTTTTGTGTTCGTTCTCTCTCTCTCTCTCTCTCTCTCTCTCTCTCTCTCTCTCTCTCTCTCTCTCTCTCTGTACCCCTCTGGCTGATGTATCTACTGTCTTCTCAGTCTCTTTATATAGATCTACATTTACTGTCCGATCCCATCCATCATCAGCTGTTCTCTCTCTCTCTCTCTCTCTCTCTCTCTCTCTCTCTCTCTCTCTCTCTCTCCCTCCCCCCCTCTCTCTCTCTGCTCGCTCTCTCTCTCTCTCTCCCCCCTCTTTCTCCCTCCCCCCCCCCCCTCTCTCTCTCTCGCCTCGCTCCCTCTCTCTCTATCCCTCCCCCCTCTCTCTCTACTGTGTAGATTCCAGTGGTTGTCTGGTAAAACTGGTTTATCGCCGAGCTGTCCTCCGAAGAGATACTGGCGGGGACCGAGGTCCCAGGAGGTGGGGGACGAGGGAGACCGACTTATACTTAATGCTGCACTGTCATCATTAGAATGATTCCTGCATTAAGATACGGGCCGCTGTGAGAGCTATCTTACTGTTTCATTGACCGTGAGGGGAAAAGTCGCAATACAGTGTCCACAAGCCACAACCTTTTTGAAGAAAAAGGAGAGCCGAAGCGGAATCGAGCTCAGACCCTTCTGCTTACCAGCCTAACGCCTTACCGCTAGGCCAAACCGGCATGACTACACCGTTCCATATGCCATTTCGCCCTTATATATCCGCCCTGGTTGACTTTGAGAAGGAAAACCAATAACAACAAAACAAAACAAACAAAAACACCACCCCAAAAACCAACCAACAAACAAAAATAATTCCTTCTGAAAACTCCTGTGGGTGTACTGCCTTGGACATGCCGGAGTGAAGGGAAATGACCGAGCAGATACACTGGCGGGCAAAGCAACCCCCACAAGTGGAAGATCTGAAGTGTTGAGGAGCTTGAGACACTACCTGCAGGCACAAAGCCAAGGACATCACACCATCGATCGCCTGGAGGAGAGAGGCGTGGAAAGAGGAAGCGTTAGACGATCTTCCTTGAAAGGACGAGACAAGGCCATCTTTAATCAGACGAACACTGGCACTGTTTCAAAGACAACGTTAGGGTAACTTCTGAGAGACGGGGTGAAGCGCATATGGGCTTTTCCGAGCGCACAGATACCATCTTGAACTGAACTGAACTGAGCTTACATAAGCCACTGCTATTCGCATTGGCTGGAGAGACGGTCCCCACTTCAATGTCCGTGCAGAGTCGGAGGAATTGTGTGTTGTGTGTGTGTGTGTGTGTGTGTGTGTGTGTGTATGGTGTGTGTGTGTGGGGGGGGGGGGGGGGGGGGGGTGGGGGAGGAGGAAGGGGAGATGGGTCAGATGGTCAAGGCACCGCCAGTAACAAGGGTATGGACATTCATTTCCTGGCCCGTCATCACTCAAGGGCGGCAATTAGGCAAGCCATTGTCTGCGCACACGAGTTGTGTCCCGTGGGGCAGTGCTTACCCTCCTTTTCCAAGGAATCCCAGGCAACGTTTCCTTGTCGGTCAGATTCGGGGGGCGGGAGGAGGAGGGTGGGGGGGGGGGGTGAGCTGGGATGGGGGGGGGGGGGGGATTGACACGTTTCGTCAAAGTTCTGAGATGAAGTGACAGGGGTCAATGGCAGGTTGCGAAGCCAAATCACCAAAACTGTTACCTGGGAACCCCAAGCATTACTGGAACTGGGGCGGTGGTGGCGTGTGGGAAGAGAAGAGAGAGAGGAGAGAGAGGAGAGAGAGAGAGAGAGTAGAGAGAGAGAGAGAGAGGGTGTGTGTGTTGTGTGTGTGTGTGGGGTGTGTTTCTTTTTGAAATTATTTGAAATTCATTTTCTAGTAGAGCGTTAATGTAAATTAAGATCAAACAGCTTTAATTTCCCGCGGGATGAATAAAGTACATTGCTATTGTTACTGTTATTCTCTCTCTCTCTCTCCTCTCTCTCTCCTCTCTCTCTCTCTCTCTCCCCCTCTCTCTCTCTCTCTCTCACACCACACACAACACACACCACACGAACGAGGGGGGGGGGGGGGGGGGGGGGTGCAGAAACAATTGGGGGAAGGGGGGAGGGGGGGGGGGTGGTCAGGAAACACAGGAAACAGGACAACAAGTTCAGCAAATGAAAAACATGCCTTCCGAATTAGCCAACAGCAACGCGCTCCGCAAAGTTAAAAAAAAAAAAAAAAAAAGCCAGGGGCTCTTACTCACGATTAAAAAAAAAAAATGTTTAAAACAATTTTAAAAAAAAAAGGAAAAAAAAAGGGCCCCCGAAAGGAAAAGCAAACGTCACGGTCGAGCGAAGGGGACGACAGCCTAATCCCGCGTGTCCTCTAATCAGCCTTTGAAGCCGTCATCCCTCTGTCTCCGATGTGCATGTCGACGTGAGGAAACGGGGCGCTGACATTCTCTCGCTCTTAGCCGCCGCCACCGCCAACAACGACGACGGCTTCGACGATCGATTGCTCAGTTGGCAGCTTGAAGCGTTTTAAGCGGTTTTCTCTCCACGCAGTCGCCACGCATCGCTGGGCCCGAATGGCGGAACGAGGCAAAAGTTTTTCGGACACTTAACTGAGATTACAATCCAAACATGTTTTAGAACTTTGGAACAAGGGACTTGAGACGGGTGGAGGAGGGTAGGGGGAAGACTGGAGGGAGAAGGGAGTGGGGGTTGGGGGGTGGGGAGGGTAGTGTGTGTGTGTGTGTTTTGCTGTGTGTGTGTGCGTGTGTGAGTGTGTGTGTGTATGTGTGTGTGTGTGTGTGTGTGTGTGTGGTGTGTGTGTGTGTGTGTGTGTTTGTGTGTGTGTGTGTGTGTTGGTGTTGTGCGCGAGGAGTGTGTGTGTGTGTGTGGTGTGTGTGTGTGGTGTGGTGTGTGTTTTGCTTGGGTGTGCGTGTGTGAGTGGTGTGTGATGTATGTGGGTGTGTGGGTGTGTGTGTGTGTGGTGTGGGGTGTGTGTGTGTGTGTGTGTGTGTGTGTGTGTGTGTGTGTGTGTTTTGCTCTGTTTGTGTGTGTGTGGTGTTGTGTGTGTATGTATGTGGTGTGTGTGTGTGTGGTGTGTGTGGTGTGTGTGTGTGTGTGTGTGTGTGTGTGTGTGTGTGTGTGTGTGTGTTTGTTGGTGTGTGTGTGCAAGTGTTGTTTTTGGGTTTTGTTGTGTGGTGTTTGTGTGTGTTGTTTTTTTTTGTTGGGAAAAAAAGAGAAGGGGGGGGGAAAAGGGGGAAGGAAGAAAGAGAAGAGAAAAGGGAGGAAGAAGAAGAAAAAAAGAGGAAGACAGAAAGGGAAAAGAAGAAAAGAAGAGAGAAACAGAGAAAAACCGGGAACTGGCCAGGGCCGGGGCCCCCGGGGGAACCTAACAATGGAAAAATTAAAGTTTTGGGGGTTGAGTTCGGGGTTTTTTTCCCCTCTCTCTCTCTCTCCCCCCCCTCTCTTTTTCTCCCCTTTTCTCCCTTCTTCTTCTCCCACACACACACAAACCCCTAAATCTCTCTCTCTCTCTCCCCACACACACACACACACACACACACACACACACACACACACACAAAAACACAGAGAAAGGGGGTGGGGGAAAGGGGGGGGAAAAAC
>JABMCL010002056.1:277500-282500 GCA_018857735.1 Alviniconcha marisindica
CAGTAACGGGGAGAGTCCGCAATTAAAAAGACGGGGGCAAAAACCCAAAGACGCGGACATAACCGCAGTTATGGCTTTTTACGCCGCCGGGGGGGGAACTTCCCGAGATGAATTTGGGGGAAGGGGGCCTTTTGGGGGTGGGGAAAAATAGAAGTAAGAGGGCGGTGGGTGGAGGGGGGGGGGGGGGAAGTGGGGGGGGGGGAAGGGCCCTTTTGGAGGGGGGGAAGAAAGAAAAGGTCGCTTTGGGGGGAAGGGGGGGGGGGAAGGGGAAGGGGGGGGGCGGGGGTGGGCTTGTTTGACGGAGGTGGGGAAAAATAGAAGAAAAAGGGGCTGTGGGTGGGGGGGGGGGGGGGTGGGAGGGGGGGTGGAGGGGGGGGGGGAGGGGGCCCTTTGGGCGGAGGTGGGAGAATAGAAGAAGGGGGTCGGTGGGTGGGGGGGGTGGGGTGGGGGTGGAGGGGGGGGAAAGGGGCCCCGGGGGAGGGGAGGTGGAAGGGGGGGGGGCCCTTTGGGCGGAGGTGGGAGAATAGAAGAAAGGTCGTGGGTGGAGGGGGGGGGGGGAGGGGGAGGGGAGGGAGGGCTTTGGGGGAAGGGGGGAAAAGGGGGGGGGGGGGGGGGAAAAAGGGGCTGGGGGAGTGGGGGAAAAGGGGGAGGGGGGGGTGGGGGGGGGGAGGGGGGGGGGGGGGTGGGGGGGGGGGGGGGGGGGAGGTTGAGGGGGAGTGGAGGGGGGGGGGAGGGGAAAGGGGTTTTTGGACAGGTGGAAAAAAAAGAAAGGGTGGTGGGGGGGGGGGGGGGGGGGGGGAAAAATGCGGCGGGGGGAAGAATTTGGAATTGATTGAAACCTGTAAATTTTTCCCCCCCTGCCTTTTTTTTTGGGGACCCTAGGGGAGGGGGGGGGGGGCCGGGGGGGGGGGGGGGGGTGGCTTGGAAAAGGGAAGACCAAAAAAAAAACTTTTTGGAAAGAAGATGCACAACAAGAACGCGACGCGATGACGACAAACCCCACCACACACAAAACACACCCCCACGAAACAGCAGAAGCACCACCGCCCCCCACACACACACACACACACACCACGCACGCACGCACGAACCGGACAGGCAATTTAAACACCAACCCCGGGGGGGAAAAAAAAAAAAAAAAAGGAAAGGGGAAAAAGGGGAGAGAGAGAGAGAGAGAGAGAGAAGAAGAAGAAAGGACAACAGACAGACAGACAGACAGACAGACAGACAGACAGACAGAGACAGGGAAAAACTAACTAAACAGCGTGAAGCAGACAAAAAGGGGTTTCCACATGAAAGGACCCCATTCAAAAGGTGGCCCCGGTGGATTCCCTTTAAATGTCTTAACAGGGTGAGGGTGGAGATCCTTACTGTCTAACAGGGTGGGGTGGAGATCCCTTTCTGTCTAACAGGGGGGACGTGGAGACCTTACCCAACAGGGTGGGCGGGGGGGGGATCCTTACGTCTAACAGGGTGGGCGGGGGGGGGATCCTTACTGTCTAACAGGGTGGACTGATGGAGATCCTTACTGTCTAACAGGGTACGGTGGAGATCCTTACTGTCTAACAGGGTAGACGGTGGAGATCCTTACTGTCTAACAGGGTAGACGGGTGGAGATCCTTACTGTCTAACAGGGTGGACGTGGAGATCCTTACTGTCTAACAGGGTGACGGGGGGGGGATCCTTACTGTCTAACAGGGTAGACGGGGGGAGATCCTTACTGTCTAACAGGGTGGGCGTGGAGATCCTTACTGTCTAACAGGGTGGACTGATGGAGATCCTTACTGTCTAACAGGGTGGACTGATGGAGATCCTTACTGTCTAACAGGGTGGACTGATGGAGATCCTTACTGTCTAACAGGGTGGACGGATGGAAATCCTTACTGTCCAACAGGGTGGACGGGTGGAAATCCTTACTAACAGGGTTGGCGGGAGATTCTTACTAACAGAGATCCTCGCTGCCTAACAAGTGTGTGTGTGTGTGTGTGTGTGTGTGTGTGCGTGCGTGCGTGCGTGCGTGCGTGCGTGTGTATGTATGTGTGCGTGCGTGCGTGTGCGTAGGTGGAGATAAAGGCGTGGGTCAAAAGCAGCAGACGACACCGAAGAGCTAGAGAGGAGGGGGAGGTTAGAACTGGACATGGAGGAGGGGCGGTGAGGAAGAGGAGGAGAGAGAAAAGGAGAGAGAGAGAGGAGAGAGAGAGAGAGAGAGAGAAGAGGAGAGGAGGAGAGGAGAGAGAGAGAGAGAGAGAAGAGAGAGAGAGAGAGAGAGAAGAACAGAACAGACAGGACAGAACAGACAGGAAAACAGACAAAAGAGAGAGAGACAACAGAGGGAGAGACAGAAAGGGACACAGAAAAGACAGACGAAAGAAAGAGAGAGGAGAGAGAGAGAGAGAGAGAGAGAGAAAAGAGAGAAGAGAGAGAAGAGAAGAGGAGAGAGAAAAGGAAGAGAGAGAGGGGAGAGAGAGAGAGAGAGAGACAGACAGACAGACAGACAGACAGACAGACAGACAGAGAGAGAGAGACACAGAGGGAGAGACAGAAAGACACAGAGAGACAGAGAGAAGAGGAGAGAGAGAGGGGAACGAGAGGAAAAAAGAGAGACAAAGAGAGAGAGAGAGAGAGAAGAAGAGGGGGGAGAGAGAAAAGAAGACAGAGAGAGGAGAGAGAGACGAAGGAGAAAGGGAGAAGAGAAAACGAGAGAGAGAGACAGACAGACAGGGACAGACAGACAGACAGACAGAAGAGAGAGAGAGAACAGAGGGAGAGACAGAGAAAGAGAGACAGACAGAAGAGAAGAGAGAGAGAGAGAGAGAAGAGAGAGAGAAAAGAGGAGAAAAGAGAGAGAGAGAAAAGAGAAGAGGGAGGAGAGAGAGGAGAGAGGAAGAGAAGAGACAGAGAGACAGACAGACAGACAGACAGACAGACAGAGAGAGAGAGAGAGAGAGAGAGACACACACACACACACACACACACACACACACACACACACACACACCACACACACACAGAGGGACAGGAAATTGGAGCGCTGATCCACACAAGGACCAAAATAGGGGAAATAATTTTCAATTTCCACACACTGGGCCTTGGACCGGGTCTCCCGCCTGGTCCATAATATGCGTACCGGACTGACCGCCTCCCCCTTCCCCCTCCTACACCCCCCTTCCCCCACCTTCCTCTGCTCAAGTGTCTGTTTTCTGCCAGGTTTAAAACACAGTGTGGCATGGCTTCCTCGGTATCGAAATTCAAACAAGACGGAATATCGAGATTGAATTAACTACTCCACTGGGAAAAAGAATAAAAGAAAAAAAAGAGAAAAAAAACAACAACCCATCGCTTTGAAATGTGAATAAACGCCGGTCTCGTAGGAATGAGTGAACAACTGCTGGTGAGGTTGACAAAATTAATGGAACAGCTCTAGAGAAATTCATGCTCACCTGTACGACGACACACAAGGAACAGTTAAACCGTTATCATTTTTTATCTCTCTTCTTACTCCCGACGAAGACTCTCCGTCAAATGTGTCGTCGTAAAGGTCAGTACATTTTCTGAGCTGCTCTATCCATGCAGGTCTCTTGCACCACCCTTCCGCCGTCACACGCGGGTATACGCACGCATTCGCACGCAGGCGCGCGCGCCACACACACCACACAGGTACTACACACATTAAACTTTCCCCCTCCCCCTTTCTCTCTCTCACACACACACACACACACACACCACACACACACACAAAACGCACGCCCCACACACACACACACACACACCACACACACACACACACACACACACACACACACACACACACGCACGCACACACACACGCACGCACGCACGCCCCATACACACACACACACACACAGTCTCACACACATTCTCTCTCTCTCTCTCTCATCTTTCCCCCTCTCTCTCCCTCCTCCGTGAGCACCTTAACACAACCGTATAAGACAGCTTATTTACCCCCCCCCACTCCCCCAACCCCATCATTTTACTCTGTAGACTAGTGCTTTCTATACAGATGCCGGTATCATCGTTTTCACATCACTGAAAAGTGATTTACTGTTGCTACCGCGCTGTGTGTGTGTGTGTGTGTGTGTGTGTGTGTGTGTGTGTGTGTGTGTGTGTGTGTGTCTATGTGTGAGTGAATGCAGCATTGCCTACGTGATTTATGATCTGATCTACATGCTTTTTTTTTTCCCGTACCGCTGAGCCATGTTATGTTTTCGTGATTTACAAATAATTGCGAGTTATGTCAACACCTTTTTTGATATGTATACATCTTATTTATTTATTGTCATTTCAAAGTATTTTCAATGATTTTGCTTTTCCTGTATGTTTATTACTATTAATAGTGGTAGTATTATATTTTATTTGTTTGTATTTTGTTTATCCTGTTTAAGTATTAATCGAGTTTGTAAAAAGATTTTTTTCTTTCTTTTCTCTCTCTCCATTTTTCACTTATTTGGTAGTTTAGCAAGGACTAGTTGTTAGACAGGTCTAAATGGACCTAAACTACAATCCTTGGAAAATAAAGTTTTCGAGTTCGAGTTCGAGTTCTCTCTCTCTCTCTCTCTCTCTCTCTCACACACACACACACACACACACACACACACACACACACACACACACACACACACACACATCCCAACCCCACGTGACGTACGTAAGCCGTGACATTCAGCAGCCTTTGATGACGCAGCAGAAAGCAAGGACGCTCTTCCCATTCTGCCTACGTCATCCCCATCCCCCTAATGATGACGACAAAATCGCGCGAAGGATATTGCTCCCGATTTGTGGCGGGAAATTGCCGTCTGCCGACCCTGGCCAGCGTGAAGGCGAATTTCCGATTTGTGGCAGTGCGTCATAAGGGCTATTGTGGGCTGCTTGGTTGTGAGCCGGTGTGGCCTAGCGGTAAGCGGAGGGACCTAGGTTCGAATCCGCTTCGGCCCTCCTTTCTCTTCAAAAGTTGTGGTCCGTGGACACTGTCTTGTGACTTT
>JABMCL010002056.1:287500-297500 GCA_018857735.1 Alviniconcha marisindica
AATACTATGGTAATAATGGCAATGGCAGTAATGCTGATGATGATGACGATGGTATGAATGGAACTGACCACGAAAGATAATGGTATCGATACAGGCAAAGGTGGTGGCGATATAGGCATGGATGCACCATTATATCTGAATGCTTTGGACTTACCTGAATGTGCCAGTCTGCAGACGATGAGTTGTTCCACCTTGATGGCTTCAAATAAATCTACATAAATGCTTTAGACTTACCTGAATACACCATGTGCGAGTTTGCAGACGATGAGTTGCTCCACCTTGATGGCTTCAAGTAAATCTAGTCTACTTTCACACAATTGCTCCTTAACAGCGCTCAAACACAGCAAAGCAAACAAACAGACAGACAGACAGACAGACAGACAGACAGACAGACAGACAGACAGACAGACAGACAGACAGACAGACAGACAGACAGTGTCCACCCACCCATCCAAGCACTCAAACACGTACCCACTCTAGTTAAGTTTGGCTCATGCGATCAAACACCAAGCACACAATAATACAACACAATTCACCACAGTGATACAAGGCAGGGTGAAATTCGAACAGAACATAAATCAGTTTGACAAACATTGTTCACACCACCTCAACGAAACAATGCAAAGTGTCAAACACTAAACTAAACAAAACAAAACAAACGACAATCATGAATAATCAAATAACATGTTTGTTAGATCGGCAGCCATGAATGGTGAAGAACACCACCACAGAGAACCATAATATAATGAAGTATTGAAGGACGCTAAACAAAACAAAACAAAACAAAAACAAAAACAAGAAGGGCATAAAAAATTCAAACATACACACAGGAAACAAAAGCACAGGTTGAAAAGAACTATAATTGACAAAAGAAGTCCAGAGCGGGCAATCCTGCAATGTTTGACATGTATTAAATGAAGCCCCAACAATTTCCATCATGTATTTAAATTTGTTCTGAAACATCTACCAAGCAAACATACTGAGAATCTGACAGGCAGAATTTTAAACCAAGTTGAATGGAAGACCAGAGATTCCCAAAATCAGCCACAGCCAAGGGACATAACTGAGCGCTGGTCCCGGTTTTGTGTTCCGGCGGAGTTGTGTTGCTTGTGCTTCCTCAGGGGACACAACCCCAGGTGCAGAAACGCGGAGCGTTATTTGTTTTCAAAGCGAGGCCCTGAACTTGGGCAAAAATTAGCACGATGCAGAACCGCCCGACAGTTAAAGATGCTGTCACTACGACCACTGCCCAGGAGACGGAAGCTGATTCACATTTTTTTCTCCCCGAGCTGCTCTTCACTGATGGTGCCTGTTTTTAGTCTGCTTCGGTAAAATCCAAGGGGACAGTCGAAAATTCCTGGACCATTTTGAAAGTTATTTTGTGTCACAAATATCATCACAATCATTAAATGAGGTCCATTAGCTTCTCTGTACCAACCGTCGGTCTTCTGTTCTTTTATGTACCCCACCTATTGTGAAATGTTGCCCACACTACTGGGATTCCTGCAGTATAATGAAGAGGAAGAAGAAGATGGAAGTTTGGGGTAAAATCATTTAACATAAAATCTTCCAGGTTTAAAAATCATTTTACTTAAAGTTCTGCTTAATAAAATCATTTTGCGTGAAATACAGCAGGGTTTAAATCATTTTCCTTGTATGTTTTTGATCTAACAATATTGTTTATGAGTTCATGTCTTTCCTAGTTAATCCTACACCAAATTAACTTCAGAAACTTGGTGACACCATTGACATTGTGACAAGGAAGTGCTTTGGATCCAACCTTCCTTGCTACCATTATTGCTGTTCTCCAGGACACACCGGAATGACAGCACACCCTACCAATGTGATGGTGCAGGAAAATGGCTGCATACACAAACATCTGTCCCATTCTACCTGGGTGGAAGATGAACAACAACAACAACAAAAACTCAGAATCAGCATCTGTCTCATTCAGGCAACGAAAGCAAAGCCGAGTATCTGACAGCATCTTTATGCACAACCAGAAGCAAAGGGAAGGCCTCACAGCTTTTCACTTTTCACTGACCTGGTTTCTTTCTCCGAGGGTGTGTCGCAGCTGGAAGCGATGCTGGAATCCTCGGACTCCAGGGAGTTGAAGCTTTTGCAGTTTGCCTCTCGCAGACGCCGCTCCTCCCACAGTGCTCTCCCCTCGTCCGCTGCTCGGCGACGCAGCTCCTCAATGCGCCGCCGCTCCTGGTCCATGATGAATCCCCCTGTTGCCAAATGTTTGGAACTGATTGATTGTGTCACTTGGAAAAGAAGGTTGGGTGGGGGGGGGGGGGGGGGGGGGAGAGCAGAGAGGGGAGGGGAGGGAGGGGGAGAGAGAGAGAGAGCAGAGAGGGGGGGGGAGAGAGAGAGAGAGAGAGAGGAGGAGGGAGGGGGAGGGGGAGAGAAAGAGAGTCATATTTTGATAAAATTGAATTCTCTACAATTTTAACCAGAGAGAGAGAGAGAGAGAGAGAGAGGAGAGAGAGAGAGAGAGAGAGAGAGAGTCATATTTTAATACAATTCTCCACAATTTTAACAAGCATGTTCATTTTATTTACTCGTCATCAAATCAGAGTACACTCAACTGACCTGTGCAAAATGAGCTATGTCACTGTGCGGCATCCCCCCTCCCTCCCTGTTGGGTGACTAGTAATACAATACCCCCCACCCCTCCCTGTTGGGTGACTAGAAATACAATACCCCCCACCCCTCTCTGTTGGGTGACTAGTAATACAATACCCCCCCCACCCCTCCCAGTTGGGTGACTAGTAATACAATACCCCACCCCCACCCCTCCCAGTTGGGTGACTAGTAATAGCATACCCCCCACCCCTCCATGCTGGGTGACTAGTAATACAATCCACCCCCACCCCTCCGTTGGGTGACTAGTAATACAATACCCCCCCCACCCCTCCCAGTTGGGTGACTAGTAATACAATACCCCCCACCCCTCCATGCTGGGTGACTAGTAATACAATACCCCCCACCCCTCCCTGCTGGGTGACTAGTAATACAATACCCCACCCCCACCCCTCCCAGTTGGGTGACTAGTAATACAATACCCCACCCCCACCCCTCCCAGTTGGGTGACTAGTAATAGCATACCCCCACCCCTCCCTGTTGGGTGACTAGTAATACTGTAAGACATAGCCTTACTGTCAGTATATATAATATATATGCCCACTTTGTACTTGATTATCGCCCTGATATAACCGCACCGGTTGACAGGGCGTAAAACACCAACTTACTTACTTACTTACTTGAACTTGATTGCGCTCAGCAGATCAGTAGGCATGGTAAAATTGTCATATTTTGTTATTGACTATGAGCCTTCATTATGACCCTGACCTTGAAAGTAATAAACCATTGACTTTGACCTTGAAGATAATAAACCAGTCTTTGTGCATGGCACTCTGGCTCCAAATGGTGCACCATCACCTGAAGTTTCAGGTGTTCAGACAATATCGTCCCTGAGGCTGAGAGATTCAATGAAATTCTCAACTCCTGTGTGACCCTGACCTTGAACACAGCAATCCAACCTTTTCACAAGGAACTGGCTTACCATGATGTACAGAAAACTAACTTAGGTGGTGAAAGGATTGGCAGCTCAAAAATATAAATATTTCAATTATATGAGCCGTCACTGTGACTCTGACCTTGACGATAGCAACCATCTTTTTGCATGTTCTCACAATGGTGCACCTTCATACCAAATGTTAAACAGACTGTCTCTCCATTTTTTTTCTGTCATATTTACTCTGTTTAAGGTCTTCTAGATCTAAATAAAATGCCTCAACAATTAACTACTTCAGTACTTGCTTGTTTTTTTCTACACTTCCACCTAAAACCAAATGTTAAGCAGATCAAAAGATATGGTTACCCTGATATGACTGTCATGGCTGACTGGGTGTCAAAAAACTGATTTGTCAATCTACAGGAACATAATTATCCCCCAGACAATAACTAGGCCTAGGATAGTCAGAGTCTGACTCAGACAAGAGGTTCAAATACCCCCCACCCCCACCCCCCACACCACCCCCGAACCCCATCCCCTTAATGTGATACAGAGACTGAAAAAGAAACAGCAGTATTTTGCCATTTTCCTGGTCCACCAAAACAGGTCAAACTCAAGGTCACTGATAAGGTCTGGTACACATCATTGAACAATGCCTAACAGCTCTTGCTAAAACAATGTCCATTAAAATGCCAGTGTCGAAACTGCTCCGCAAAAACATGTTTGGCTGCTCTGCAAAAACATTTTTGAACTGTCCACCTCCAATGGTGCTAACACACACACACACACACACAAACTTTAACATTTCATTTGTCAAAATACGCATTTCACAATCACATGATAGATATCAGGAGCAGATAGAAAGATTTGGAGAAGATTAATTTGACAATTCTGACTCCTGCGTGAACATGAGGTTATATTAAGCCCAGGTCACTGAAGCTACTAAAGCTGAGTTATTTCACCGTAATGCATTTAGCCCCGATATAACCCTTTGTGGTCAACAGGGCTCTAAGCACTAACTAACCGACCATAATGCATAGCAGTAGTAGAAAAGAGCCCCTTTAAAAAATGTCTGAAAAAATGCCACTGTCAAGTCTTTACTACTCACACATATAAATACGCATTAATCAGACATTTCAGTGTGTCAGAAAAATTAACCCCTTGACTGCCCCAGCATGTAACATTTCTGGGCTGAAAGATGCACAGATGTGCCTACAAACAGCATTTTTTCTGGTTCTATAACACATCTACTTTCAACGCTATGCGTTTTGATGAAAATCCTTCCACATGCCAGTCCAAAAAAGGAGAGAAAAGGGCTTAAGGATTTTACAATTTGCACTTTTAATGGTCGTTTTCAAGTAACATCATGGCAGTGAAGGGGTTAAACAAGATGAGAAAAATTCCAAACAATTACTAGTACACTGGTAACAGCTTACCTAAAATCACGCAGACACATGTATACATTCACAAAACTGAAGTATGCATGTAGGTATCGGTACACTTAATTTCTTTCTGTTCTTTCATCAGTCATTGAAGCTGTACACCTGTTTCTTCAGTATCTCCAAGAACTCCACTCATTTACCGTGGATAAAGTGGATACAAAGAAAGAGGGACAGGGATTGGGGGGGGGAGAGAGAGAGAGAGAGAGAGAGAGAGATGAATCATTTCCTTGGACAATTTCTGCAGGGGTTAAAAAACAAAAACACTTCACCAGAACAGACACTTTCCATCAGCTTAAAGTGATAGGGCATACATGAAATTTTAGCCGCAACAAAAAGGTGCACTGCCGTGAAAATCAATACTGGATTCTCAACAAAGCCAGCGGGGAAAGTACAGAGAAAAGCCAGCACTCATGACAAAGCCAAGCTATTAGCAGTCAGACATTACCGAGCTGAGAGTTGCTACCTGTCATATGCTCAATTAGCATTCCATTTTTTTAAAATATGCACTCACATAGTGTGTTAGTATTTCAGAGAGAGAGCAAGAGTGAGAAAGCGTGTGTGTGTGTGTGTGTGTGTGTGCGTGTATGTGTGTGTGAGTTGTGTGTGTGTGTGTGCATGCATGCCTGTGTATGTGCAGGTGTGTGTTTGTGTGGATGTGTGTGTGCAGGTGTGTGTTTACTGAATACCCCCTATTGTGTGCATATATGTGGTATGAATGGGGGTGGGGGGTGGGTGGGATCTCTGAGCGTGTGTGTGTGTGTGTGTGCGTGCAGGAGAGAGAGAGAGAGTGTATATGTCTGCGTATGTGCACGTGTGTCTGGTTCCTTGATGCACATGACAATCAAACTGTTAAAATTCACATGGGGTGCAGCAGTACTGCTACATAATGTAATATATATAAATACAGATAACAGTAAGCGACTAACAATGCAAACTGTCAACAACAAAAAACCCACTTGTTTGCTGGAAGTTCAAGAGCAAAGAACAACAAACAAACAAAAACAAAACAAAAATGTGGGTTAGCTGTACAGCTTTCATAAAGCAGATGGATATATTATCCTATTCATGAGTTCAAGTTAGACTAATAGAGGCAAAAGTGCATCACTTAACAATGATTTTTGATTTTTTTAAAAGGTTTTGCTACTAATGTTAGTGCAATGTAATAAACTGGAGAGCAGCAGAGAAGAAATAAACTCCTTCATGGACTCACACACGGCCAATCCCAGTAAACATGCCGGAATCAGTTTGGAAGTGTTTCGGTTATGGCCAGTTATGGCCATTAAGACCAGCATGTCGGATCCGACTTCCTGCATCCAATTTGGTTCAGTTCTTCCAAAGAAGGCCCAGATCACATTGTGCAAAACCAGCCCAGATCTGATCTTAATGGCCTTGTTGGATTTTTGCCAGACGCATCTGGTCCGGAAGCAGGTCAGTGTGCAAGAATCAACGGGCCTGGTTCTGGCAGAACAGTACTGGCCTGCCACCAGTTTCCCACTTTCAGACTCAGTTGCGTTCTTTCACAGGAAGCCCAGATCATATTGTGCAAAACCAGCCCGGATCCAGTTTGGTTCTGGCTGACTGTGTCCGGTTTTGGCCTCGCGGATCCAGTCCGGAAGCAAGCTGGTGTGCAACTATCATCAGGCTGGGGTTCTGGCCAACACTTTCGAGCCGATCAGGATCAAATCCGTCATGTTCACTGGGTCGGGATCGGAACTGTCATGTTCACTGGGTCAGGATCGGAACTGTCATGTTCACTGGGTCAGGATCGGAACTGTCATGTTCACTGGGTCAGGATCGGAACTGTCATGTTCACAGGGTCGGGATCGGAACTGCCATGTTCACTGGGTCAGGATTGGAACTTTCATGTTCACTGGGTCAGGATTGGAACTTTCATGTTCACTGGGTCAGGATTGGAACTGTCATATTCACTGGGTCAGGATTGGAACTGTCATGTTCACTGGGCCAGGATTGGAACTGTCATGTTCACTGGGTCAGTATCAGCTTCACACAATCCCTCCAGTTTTGCCAAGCCACACAGTAACTAGCCTTGCCAGCAACACTTCATGACATAAAATATTTTTGAGACAGATTTCTTGCACCATTCAGTATTATTCACATCTACTTTGTGCCACCATACAATGTCATCTATATGCTCCACTTATGCCATTCGGCATAATTCATATCCATTTCGCACTGCCATAATTATGTACATATAGATCTATGCACTCTAATCAGTGTTAAAACTGGCAAGAACAGCAGCAAGATTTTTTTGGAATACCATGTCACTATTGGGCGATTCAGCGAAGCTGGTTTGCTAGAGTGAATGCCCTTTGTAATCTTTCGCGCAAGAAGTTGCGAGAGGTTGCAGCGCACTTCTGGGCCAATTTCTGAGTAGGCGTTGCTTCACGCTGTGTATAACAGTGGAGGTTGAACCTAGAATCGCGAAGCAGTACAAAATACCAATACTGTTGCAGTTGCAAAAATTACCGAGGAAAGGGGATGGAGGGTGGAAAAAAGTGTCTTTGTGTAATGTTTTGGCTGACCAGAAGATCACGAGTTGTAGAAAAAATGCGTTTTGGGGCATCCTATAGCACAAGCAACAAGTTATTGCTTATTGCCAGACACATTCTGACTACGGGCCTCCAAAAATGCCTTTAAAGTTGGCAGTGTAAAATCCGCAAATTCACTGTCACCGCCTTCCATTGTGAAGAAAGTATGCACTGGAAGTAACAGCAGCCAAGGGACTTAAGCGATGCCCGGGCAAAAGTCAAGGGAGTTAACAACCCCGCCTGAATCGCCCAATAACTCAGGTCAATTCATGTCCCTGTTGCTGTTTTTTTTTGTTTTTTATTTTAATTTTATGTTATGGTCAATATTTTAATTTTATGTTATGGTCAGTATTTTAATTTTATGTTATGGTCAGTATTTTTTACCAATCACATTTTTGCTTGGCACTATTTTGCTTGTTTTTCAGGGGAAGGGGATTTTTATTTTTTTAATACATGTCCTCTTGTTGCTTTTTACCTGCCATAAAAAACACTCTTGTAATACTGAATAAAACAATTGTTTTTCGTTGTTGTTTTTCGTTGTTGTTTTTTTGTTGCAGTTTGCAGCCTCAACACTTCCATTAATACATTAACTGGCACTGAAGCAAACCATTCATGCATTGCAAAACAAAAATACACATAATGTTCCAGTTATAAGCAAGCAGAAGACGACACATTGGTCTGCTTGGAACAAAACTGAATGGACACACACCCTCAAAAGTGTGGCGTTTAGCATGGTAGTGGGGTCGACTTGTCCCCCTTTTTTTGTTCTCAGAGAATTAAGCACCATGCATTGTTCTTAGGTCTCTGAACACACACTGCTCCTTAACCCTTTCATTGCCATGTTACTTCAAAATGACCCCAAAAGTGCGATTTTTTGGTCTTTTTTCACACTGGCATGTGAAAAAATGTGCATCAAAATGCACAGTATTGAAAGAAGATTTGTTACAGGGCTGGAAAATTACTGTTTGCAGGCGTGTGTGTGTGTGTGAGTGTGTGTGTATGTGTGTGTGTGTGTGTGTGTGTGTGTGTATGTGTGTGTGTGTGTGTGTGTGTGCACTTTTCAGCCCAGAAATTTGACAGGCTGGGGCAGTGATGGGGTTAAACTAAGTTCAAGTAGTCCTTCTCCTTCCCACCAGCTGACCAGTTCTCCTCTATCTCAGTACTTCTTCTATAATTTCCTTCCATTCTTATTCGCTTACAAACCTGCAGTCTCTTTGTCACGTTCTGTGAAGGGGTTAAACTAAGTTTGAGTAGTCTTTCTCATTCCCATGAACTGACCAAGCCCCCCTGCGTTTGGTAATTTCCTTCTATTTTCACTCGCTGACAAATCTGCAGTCTATTCTTTGTCATTTTCTGTCCATTACCTTTCCCGGTAGTGAAGGACACATTGGGGGCCAAAGCAATAACTGAATTAGATTCCTGGAAAACTTTGCACCTGTGATCACACACAGCAGGTACTCTCTCTCTCTCTCTCTCTTTTTCTCTTTTTTTTCTTTTCTTTTCCTTTTTTCTTTCCCTCATTATTCTTTGTTTGGAGACTTTCTACTAAAGTGTTTGGCTCCATTAATCAACAAAGTTCCCTGTGGATCTCTTCCTTTATCACACCTGGCCAAAGTGATGCAGTAGTTACATTTTAATTTCTATTACATCTACCTGCGCATTTGGTTTGCTCGTATTAAGAAAGCCAAACTGACGGATCTGCCTCCGATCTTTGTTTCTTTCTGTATTCATTTATCTTGATGGGCTCAAACAGACGTCTACAAGCATGCCTCAAAGTCAAAAAACTAACCTGTCTAAATTTTCTAATTTTGACTGAACTATCCCTTCTTTTTGTATATTTTTAATGTGTTTCCTTGTATTAAGAAAACCAAATTGACAGATCAGCCTCAGATCTTCTTTCTTTCTATATTCATTTATTTTGATGGAGTCCAATGAAGGTCTACGAGCATGCCTCAAAAAACCTAACCTGTCTAAATTTTCAAATATTTTGACTGAACTTTCCCTTCAAAAAAAAAATATCAATGTGTTTCCTTGTATTAAGAAAGCCAAATTAACAGATCAGCCTTTGATCTTCTTTCTTTCTGTATTCATTTATTTTGATGGAATCCAATGAAGGTCTACGAGCATGCCTCGAAAAACTTAACCCGTTTAAATTTTCCAAAATTATGACTGAACTTCAGTGTTTCAGTGGCTGGCTGCAGTGAGGGGGGTGTTAACAGCTAGGTCAAGGTAGCAAAGCAAGGTCAAGGCTCACACCACCTCCTGTCATGCATGCTAAGCGGGTCAAGGCCAAGGGCATGTGCTGACCTTGCTGCTCCATGAAGAGAGATCTATTTCGCTCAATCTCCAGCAAGGTGGAAGATTTCTTCCTCTCTTCCTTACCGCCAAGTGTGCTTCCCTCTCCGCCCAATTCCACCCCAGGCTCAGGGTCAAGGACGCTGCTGTCTATAAATAGCTTGCGGGAGCTATCCGATTTCTCCTACAGCAGA
>JABMCL010002056.1:300000-312500 GCA_018857735.1 Alviniconcha marisindica
CATCCACATGCCACACACAATTTTACATGCAATAATCTACCCCCCCCCCCCCCCCCCCCCACTTCCAAAAAAGCCCTCCCCTCTCCCCACCACCACCCCATCCCATCACACACACACACACTCTCTCTCTCTCCTCATACAAAACCTAATCCCAAGCCTATCGCGAACTTCTCCAACAAATGCAAGATCAAATTTCCCGTAATGTGATGAATAAAATATACTGTATTCTGAAATTTCATTCTATCATCATTAACTGACAGTGCATTCCCTGCCTCTCTGCTGCATGAAAAAGCAAAACACAAAAAAACCTGTGTTCACTAAAAATGTGCACATTTTGTATTATCAAATCAAAATAAGTCTTCTTCTTAACCCGTTGTCTGTTGGGATGTAATACAATACAATACTACTTTATTCATCCTTAAAAATGAAATTCAGTTGTCTGCCTTTGACAAATAATAACAAGTACATAAAAACATAATTAAATACTATACAGTTTCACTTGCTTAATTAGAGAGAAAGTGATGTGAAAACCTTTCTCTTTTTAAAAACCTTTTCTTCAGTCTCATTGCCCTGATATGCGACTGGTGTGTGTGTGTGTGTGTGTGTGTGTGTGTTTGTGTGTGCATGTGTGTGTGCATGCGTGCGTGTGCAAGTCTCTGTGTGTGCGTGCATGTGTGTGTGCATCCATGTTGTATGCACTGGATTTTGACAATATGTATTTGCCAAGAGCAGGGTCTGTGCGGGTTAGGCGCTCTAAGTATTCATTATTATTATTAGAATAAAAAGCATAATCCTTTCGCAGTTGTAGTATTACTGCTGCACAGTAAAATTCAAGCGCAGCAAATGAAACAAACCTACACCAACGAACAGCTGAACACCCACATATATTACAAAGTTTGCCACCACCAATGGTAAGAAACACTCAATTCAAGTTTTTTTTATTATAGTTTTTTAACCTCAGTTGCATGCAGTCCTATGACTTCACTTCTCTTTTTTTATTACTTTTTTCCTCTCCCCCCCCCCCCCCCCCCCCCCCCCCCCCAGCCCCCCCCCCCCCCTGTTGTGGTTCATAGGTCTTCTTCGTCGGTTCTTTCTTTTTGTGTGTTTTTTGGTCAAACTCTAACAAATGCATGGTTCCATACAAACGTATATAAGTATGTAAAATGTATAGCTCAAAGTTGCTGTGAATCTGTAATGGACCTTTTTTTTTCTTTTCTTTTTAAGAGGCTGCATATGGACACATTTTATACTGATTATTATGCATTTCTCAATTCAACAGTTAAAAACCCTGTCCCTTGAAGTCACAGTCAGTCAAGTCACTCAGTGCAGGAATGGGAGCATGGCCAAGATTGGAAAATCAGGTCAGATTTTATTTTGGGCCAACACATGAAGAAGAAGGGGTTTCTTTGTTTCAATATCCACACAGGAAGCAACAGTGTGTGATATGCAAGCTCTAGACCTTTGAGCAAAGCCTGTGGCCACTTCAAGTGTAAAGTCCTCTGTTTCGTGGAAATTCTGTTGACCGCAATGTCCGCTGTGAAGTAAGGGATAGTAATGTTGAGAAGAGAGACTTGTTTTTAACACATGCATGGGCAGAGAAAGCATGCATACCTGCAGTCTCTCTCTGGGTGTCTCTCTCCGTCTCTGTCTGTCTGTCTGTCTCTCTGGGTGTCTCTCTCCATCTCTGTCTGTCTGTCTCTCTTTCTGCCTACCATCCTGCCTGCCTGCCTCTCTCTCTCTCTCTCTCTCTCTCTCTCTCTCTCCTAGGTATCCCAACACTCACATGTGAAGTACCAAACTGCAAATGTGAAAAACGCTAGCAGCATCTTGTGATATGATTGGGTTCGGCTTACGTTCCTAGTCTATGCAGATACAAATTCAACTGCCTAGGAAGCTTTGGATGTCCTGCATGCACATGTGTGCATGCACATCCCCCCCCCCCCCCCACAAACACACACACAAAACAACCCAGTTCGATTGCCTAGAAAATTTGGGATGTCCTGCATGCATGAACGCCAACACACATGCATACATGCGATGCATGCTCGCACACATGTGCACACACACACACACACACACACACACACACGCATGCACGTACATACACACACACACATCACAGGTATGACAACACATACACATGTAAGCTGCCAAACTGCCAAAGATGCTGGTGGAGAAAGCAACATCAATCAACACAATTCACCACATTCAAGAATGCTGTTTTAAACGTAACCCAAACAGGAGATGCTGGCACTAGTTAAACCAAAGATGCGCACACACACTCAAAACCACCCTGCAGCTACAGCACTACTTCAAGGGAAATAACTGCAAGCAGGGAGACTACAGTGAGCGAGTTATCTACCTCTAGTTCCATATCAGAGTTGAGGGCGGCGGAGTCGTGGCCGGTGTCAGCGGAGGGGGGAAGGGAGAGCATGCGGGACAACTCAGCAATCCTGGCATCAACCTCCACCACCGACTGCTTCTCCTGCAACACAGCGACATGGGCGAGCCCGCTCTACAACGCTGACGACACTCAGCCCCCCCTAAAACAGCACACACGCAGAGACAGAAAACAGCACACACGCAGAGACAGATCTCTCTACAACCATCTACATTCACCTGGATGTGCTAGTTAAAGTACCTACCCCTTTCACTTTTCCCTACCATTTCAACTGCCCCCCCTCCCCAAACCCCCCATTTCCGTCCCCCTCAAACAGCACACAGAGATAGATCTGTGCCAGAACATGTGCAAATCTAGATCATCTGGATGTGCTAGTTAAGTATCTCTTCACTTTTCCCTACTATTTATATCCCCCCACCCCCACCCACCACCCACACACACACACACACACACACACACCACCAATTTTGGTCTGATTTTGTGTCACACACACACACACACACACACACACACACGCACACACCACCTTTTGGTCTGATTTTGTGTCAATCTCGCCAACATTGAACACTTTTGTTTACTGATTAATCCTGCACCAAATCAACGAGTGAGTCACAGCGAAACAGAAGAAATAAATATGCAAATATTGCACAAAATTAGGATGTACATCGCTGATTGTCTCCGCTGGGGCACAGTAATGGAACTGGTTGGGTTAAGTCCCATAAGCAAAAAGGATACAAAAATACAACCAGGGATATGGAAATTAGCACTCGACATCTCTGCAAATAATGGCTAGTTTTTTTTAGCCAAACTGGAATCCATAACTTTTGACCAATGGTGTTGCAAGACAGCAGAGACTCTGCAGACACTATATGAGCAGAACCAATGGTTGTTAGGCCTCATGGGATGCTGCAAAACTGATCTTCCTCATGGGGTAGGAAACTAGCACATCCACTCTACAACAGAACACACACACATCTACAATGGAACCCATATAGATCTACAATGGAACCCACAAAGATCTACAATGGAACACACCAACCCGCATAGATCTACAATGGAACACAGACAGATCTACGATGGCGCCCACATAAATCTACAATGGAACACAAATAGATCTACAATGGAACCCACATAGATCTACAATGGAACACAGATAGATCTACAACGGCGCCCACATAAATCTACAATGGAACACAAATAGATCTACTACTGAACCCACACTGTTCTACAATAGAACCCACACTGATCGACAATGGAACCCACATACACCTACAATGGAACCCACATACATCAACAATGGAACATAGATCTACAACAAACCCTGTCTCTTTGACAGGCCCAGTGGCCAAGGGGACCACAGCCTCAAACTGATCAGCCAGTATTGTATTTTGAACAGAGTTTAAGTCCCGGGTTCAGCTTCAAGTGTTTAGATTTTCTCAAAAACAATTATAAACACCCACCCGAAATGGACAAAATCAAAAGGGCATCAAACTATCAGTTGCTGTTTATGGAAAGTGTGCACAAATTATCAGTTTCAGAATCAGGCTTTAGAATTAACTATGTAACCACCACCACCCCAAAACAAAAACAAAAAACAAAAAACATACACACACACAAAAAAAATCCACTTTCAAACACTCACAACAGAGCCAAGCCTTCACGTACATAACGGATTAAAGATGCAACATAAACAGTGCGCAGCAATACATATATATATATATATATATATATATATATATATATATATATATATATATGACTAAAAACTGAAAATGCTACTTGGCAAACTGAATAAAAAATGTCTAAAAACCCAAAAAATACTGCATACAAAATCATTAGTACACTAAATGGCTGCCAGTCATTCTCCCATTTAAAAGCCACAGCATTGCTGATCATTTCCTGCGACTGTTAGCCCCAGTGGAGACTGCATCTGCATGCCAAGCAACTGTCTGCATTTGGGAAAATCTCCAAATGGAACAAAAAATAGGTCTACAAATAGGGAGAGAGAAAAAACGGAATAAAGGTATACAAAAACATATTTCCTCGACTACTTCTATCTTTGGTCAGCATTTCTCTTGGTAGCATCATATGGAAAACAAAAACAAACAAAAAACAACTAAATAATGATGTTCAAAATGATCTAGTTTGTACTCTCTGCAAACTTTTTGTTTGTTTGTTTGTTTGTTGTTGTTTTTAACTAGACACAGCATGAGACTCTCTCTTGAAATGCTTAAAGCTAGCAGCACTAGCGCCATCAAGAATTCCAGGGTAATGTAAGCAACCAACAGAAGTCACTGTGTAAAACTTTTTTAAGTACAGCTTACTTCACACAGTTCCACAGTGACCTTTCACTGTCTCACAATTAAACATACTAACTTGTCAGCATCAATTTAAGCTACAGTGGCCCTGAAAATGGACCCTGTTTTAAACAAACAGCCAGGAAGCAAATCCCTGTTTTAAACAGCCAGAAAACAATCCCAAACTTAGAGTGAGCATTTACTGGCTTTTCACAACAACACAGTCGACAGTGACAAGTTTCTGGTGAAGCTGTTGCTGGGTCACTGGGGAAGAATATGCTCTGTTATCACCACAGACTGTCTGGTAGGCAAAACGGTGCTGAAGAAAGCAGTTGGGTAACACAGTCAACAGTGACAAGTTTGTGGTGAAACTGTTGATGGTTCACTGGGGAAGAATATATGCTCTAGCTGTTATAACCACAGACTGCCTGATAGGCAAAACGGTGCTGAAAAAAAGTCGTTTTTTATATATTTATGGTGCTGTGTAAGTTTGGCAATATCCACTTTTAGCCCTGTTGGTTTGCTATCCTCAAATGGTTTGATGATGTGTGTGCTTGTGTATAGCACTGGCATAGTACGGAATGAACTGATGTGTGGATATGCCAGCGTAGTGCATACTGCAAGTTCATTCCATCCACAAACACACACACACACACACACACACACACACACACACACACACACACACACATTCTCATACCATTTGAGGACAGTGAACCGACGGGGCTAAAAGTGGACATTGCCTCAAGTTTAAGGTGAGCATGCAGTGACCACCATGCATACCTTTTTAAAGGTGCTGATCAGGGAAAGGCGGTCCTGCTCCAAACCCTCCAGAGTTGTTTTGACGTTGCTGAGCATCTCTCGCTGCTGGACATCGATCTGCTGCAGGCGATCCTGAAAGTTTCCGGTAAATCTTTCAGTTTTCAGCAAATCTTTCAGTCTTCAGTGAATATTTCAGCTGTCAGTAAATCTTTCACTCTTCAGTAAATATTTCAGTCTTCAGTGAATATTTCAGCTGTCAGTAAATCTTTCACTCTTCAGTAAATATTTCAGTCTTCAGTGAATATTTCAGCTGTCAGTAAATCTTTCACTCTTCAGTAAATATTTTAGTTGTCAGTAAATCTTTCACTCTTCAGCAAATTTTTCAGTTGCCAGTACATCTTTCAGTTTTCAGTAAATCTTTCATACTTCAGTGAATATTTCAGCTGTTTGTAAATCTTTCACTCTTCAGTCAATATTTCAGTTGTCAGTAAATCTTTCAGTTTTCAGTAAATCTTTCCGTCTTCAGTAAGTATTTCAGCTGTCAGTAGAGTTTTGAGTAAATCACACTGTCTGTTGCATACAGTTAACTGACTGCCCATCTGAGACAGGCCCACAAACCCCAGAGCATGGTTGTATGGAGTACACAGAACTTGCACCAAGACGGCTGCAGTTTCATTTGGCACCAGCCATGCCAGCAGCTGAAAGTGCACCACTTCGGCGGCTATTCCAAAAATGTGCTATAAAAACTATAGTCACTCATGTAAAACCACATGCAAGCGCAGTGAGTCTGCTCAAGACAGCAGAGAATAGCGCTATATAAGCGATCATCAATCAACCCAAAAACATGTCCTGCAGTTCTACCCCTTACACAAGGAAACACGAACACAGCACTTTCACCAGCAACAATATCAGCATCGGCATCTTTACTCTCCTGTATCCGGTTGTAAACTGGTTTAAGAACTGCTGCTGATCCGGCAGTAACCTCTGACTCAATGCCTCCTCTCTCTTCCAGTCTCTGACCCCATCCCCATCTTCTACCCATCATCATCATCAACATCATCACTATTCTCATCTCCCTGGCTTTGTACTCGACTAGGAGTTGTTGCTGATCCTGTAGCAACCTCTGACTCATCCTCTCCTTCTCTAACTTCCCCATCTTCTACCATCATCATCATCAACATCATCACTATTCTCATCTTCTACCATTATCGTTGCCACCAGCATCCTCATCATTATTCTCACCTCTCTGGCTTTGTACTTGACAAGGAGTTGTTGCTGGTCCTGTAGCAATTTCTGACTCATCCTCTCCTTCTCTTTCTCTTCCCCATTTTCTACCATCATCATCAACATCATCATCATTCTCACCTCTCTGGCTTTGTACTTGATGAGAAGTTGTCACTGATCCTACAACAATTTCTGACTCATCCTCTCCTTCTCTCTCTCTTCCCCATCTTCTGACCATCATCATCATCAACATCATCCATCTCATCTTCTCTTACTCCTACCGGAGTTGTTGCTGACCTGATAGCAACCTCTGACTCATCCTCTCCTATCTCTAACTTCCCCATCTTCTACCATCATCATCATCAACATCATCACTATTCTCATCTCCCTGGCTTTGTACTCGACTAGGAGTTGTTGCTGATCCTGTAGCAACCTCTGACTCATCCTCTCCTTCTCTAACTTCCCCATCTTCTACCATCATCATCATCAACATCATCACTATTCTCATCTTCTACCATTATCATTGCCACACAGCATCATCATCATCATTATTCTCACCTCTCTGGCTTTGTACTTGACAAGGAGTTGTTGCTGGTCCTGCAGCAATTTCCAACTCATCCTCTCCTTCTCTAACTTCCCCATCTTCTACCATTATCATCAACATCATCATCATATTCTCACTCTCTGGCTTTGTACTTGACTAGGAGTTGTTGCTGTCTGCAGCAATTTCTGATCATCCTCTCCTTCTCTAACTTCCCCATCTTCTACCCACATCATTCATCACTATCATCATTATCAATGCCACCATCATCTTATTCTCACCTCTCTGGCTTTGTACTTGACAAGGAGTTGTTGCTGGTCCTGCAGCAATTTCCGACTCATCCTCTCCTTCTCTCTTCTCTTCCCCATCTTCCTACCATCATCATCATCACATCATCCTCATCATTCTCACCTCTCTGGCTTTGTACTTGACAAGGAGCTGTTGCTGGTCCTGTAGCAATTTCTGACTCATCCTCTCCTTCTCTAACTTCCCCATCTTCTACCATCATCATCATCAACATCATCACTATTCCCATCTCCCTGGCTTTGTACTCGACTAGGAGTTGTCATTGATCATGTAGCAACCTCTGACTCATCCTCTCCTTCTCTAACTTCCCCATCTTCTACCATCATCATCCTCATCACCATCATCATCCTCATCATTCTCACCTCTCTGGCTTTGTACTTGACAAGGAGTTGTTGCTGGTCCTGTAGCAATTTCTGACTCATCCTCTCCTTCTCTTTCCTCAACCATTGCTACCATCATCATCAACATCATCATCATCATCATTCTCACCTCTCTGGCTTTGTACTTGACAAGGAGTTGTTGCTGGTCCTGTAGCAATTTCTGACTCATCCTCTCCTTCTCTTTCTCTTCCCCATTTCCTTGAACACATCATCATCATCATTCTCACCTCTCTGGCTTTGTACTTGACAAGGAGTTGTTGCTGGTCCTGTAGCAATTTCTGACTCATCCTCTCCTTCTCTTTCTCTTCCCCATTTCCTACCAACATCATCATCATATCATCATTCATCATCCTCTCTGGCTTTGTACTTGACAAGGAGTTGTTGCTGGTCCTGTAGCAATTTCTGACTCATCCTCTCCTTCTCTTTCTCTTCCCCATTTCCTACCATCATCATCATCAACATCATCATCATCATCATTCTCACCTCTCTGGCTTTGTACTTGACAAGGAGTTGTTGCTGGTCCTGTAGCAATTTCTGACTCATCCTCTCCTTCTCTTTCTCTTCCCCATTTCCTACCATCATCATCATCAACATCATCATCATCATCATTCTCACCTCTCTGGCTTTGTACTTGACAAGGAGTTGTTGCTGGTCCTGTAGCAATTTCTGACTCATCCTCTCCTTCTCTTTCTCTTCCCCATTTCCTACCATCATCATCATCAACATCATCATCATCATCATTCTCACCTCTCTGGCTTTGTACTTGACAAGGAGTTGTTGCTGGTCCTGTAGCAATTTCTGACTCATCCTCTCCTTCTCTTTCTCTTCCCCATTTCCCACCATCATCATCATCAACATCATCATCATCATCATTCTCACCTCTCTGGCTTTGTACTTGACAAGGAGTTGTTGCTGGTCCTGTAGCAATTTCTGACTCATCCTCTCCTTCTCTTTCTCTTCCCCATTTTCTACCATCATCATCATCATCATTCTCACCTCTCTGGCTTTGTACTTGACAAGGAGTTGTTGCTGGTCCTGTAGCAATTTCTGACTCATCCTCTCCTTCTCCTCCTCAAACCTGGCTTCAGCCTGCGCACAACAAACACAACATTTTTTTTTTTTAAATCTTATATAAAAAATATATCTTTGTCTGTCTGCATCAACATCATGATTTAGTGCTTGAACCACCAAACCTACTTTGACTAAGTTTGGTGTGACGATTCCTTGGAACACAACAATCACAGCATTTTCTATCTTATAAAAAAAGAAGTCTTGTCTGTCTGCATCAACGTCATGATTTGATGCTCAACCCACCAAACCCATAACAATGAACCCTGGTGCAAGGATTCCTTGGGACGCAACAAACACATCATTTATCTTATATATATTAAAACACATTTTTGTCTCTCTGCACCAATGTCACGATTTGGTGCTCGACCTGCTGAACCTATTGCCATGAAGCTTGGTGTGAGGATTCCTTGGGACACAAGGGTTAACATGACTGCATGTATGGTATGGGCAATGCCTCTCTCACTGGACACCGAAACAAAGTAAAGCCCGTTCCTAACTGGGCGAATGTTTGTTCGCCGAACATACTTCGGACAGTTCGACGAACTATGATTCGTTTCTTAATTGAACTTTACTTCGTTCTCAACCGGCTTGTAATGAGAATCAAGGTTTGGCCTGAACTTGCGGCAGACACGCAGCAGACAGCATGGTTGAAAATGTAGCTAAAGTCAAGTCAAGTCAATATACTTTAATCATCCCTCACAGGGTAATTCAACTAACTACTACCTCATTCTGGGTCCCCGAGACAAGGATGCGCCTGACAAAACAGCTCAACCAAAAGCAGACAAGTATCCTACATCTCATTTTTCACCATCTAACTGTTGTTTAACTGTTGTTTTGCAGCTTGAAAAAAGGGGTTTACCCTGAAAAAAACTGCATGTTGGGTTTTGTCATAATAAATAGCATTCTTTTTAACAGTTTATGCATTTGGATAATGCCTCTTTCGCTAATTAACACAACAACGCCAAAGCTGACCGAACTTAAAGGTAATATAAACTTAACTGTCATTCTGTTTCTCAGTTAGCACTGTAGTCCAGTAACAAATAAATCTGATCCTCAACATTTGACAACCATGACCACCACCACCACCACCACCACAACCACCAAACCACCACCACCACCACCACCACCACCACCAAAAAGGCTGAATGCCGTGCTGCCCACGCACCTCCAGCTGCTGAAACTCCAGGTCGTCGAAGATGCGGCGCTGGTTCTCTAGCTCCCTCTGCAGACTCTCGCGCAGCGTGGCGAGGTCGGAGGCGCCGGCAGTGGGGTTGAGGAGGCTGACGGGGGTGGTGGGGGAGGAGCTGAAGGAGTCGTGGCTGGTGGTGCTGCCGCGCATCTGCTGCACCACCTGGTGCTTCCGCTCCTCCAGCATCAGCAGCTTGTCCCGTTCACGCTCGATCGCACGCTGCTCCTGGTTGCAGAGGAAAGAGGCCCAGTGTCTGGTTACGGTCATGCGCTACTGCTTTTGTGGTGCTTTTGTGGTCAGTGGATACCACATTGATTGTTACTAAGTTGACACATTAATATCAAAGTGAAATCGATTATAACACATTTTTATTTTATTTTATTTTTATCCTATTGTAGATATCATCATTGTTTGTATGTGAGCCATTAATATTTATATTGCCACAATCATCATCTTTATAATTGGGCCTTAAAAAAAAAAAAAAAGGGTTGTTACCAAGTTGATGTTAACATCAAATTGAAACTGACCCTAACACAAATCGTACATGTATAAAAATTATAACTATATTGTACATATCATCATCATCAGTACATGAGCCATTAATACTACCACCTTTGTCATCTTTATAACTGCATAAAAAAACAAAGGGTTCACCTCAAGTACTGATCACTATTGTCATATTCAATGAAGTGATGCTCTCACTCATCAAAAGAATAAAGGAGAGGGGAGAGGTGGGGGGGGGGGGAGATATAAAATGGAAGGCTTAGGAAATGGGCAATTCAGTGAGCCTGTTTGGCCTAGTGGTAAGGCATTAGGCTGGTAAGCAGAGGGACCTCAGTTTGAGTCTGCTTCAGCTCTCCTTTCTCTTCAAAATTTGTGGTTTGCAGACATTGTATTGTGACTTTGCCCCTCACAATTAATGAAACATTAAAATGGTTCACATCGCTGCTGGAGTCATTCTGGTGGTGACGGTGTAGTGACAGGTATATAATCTCCCTCTCCCCCCACCTCCATACCCCCTCCCCCCCCCCCCTTCTCCCATCACTAATAAACCTTACAGTTTCTGTGGACATTAAGCACCATGGTTACTTACTAACTTAATGGGCAATTTGATATACATCCATCATTCAATGTAAATGGTAGGACAAAAATAAGTACACATTAAACATGACCACCAGATGGCTTTGGGCTTCAGTTTGAGCATTCCGCTGTTTGGGGCTTTGGGCTCACTCACAGAAGTGACACTTATAACATTCATTATTATTTTTTATACTTCACTGAAGCTCCAATGATTGGTAAAGTTTCTCATGAAATGATAAAAACTTTAGGATGTGTATAATATAAGGCAACAACACAGAAATTTACAAGATCAAACACTGATTTCCATTTTCATTCAAGGTATCAAGATTCAATTAGTATGAAAAAATAACAATGGCTTCTAATTTTGATTAAAACAACAAACAGTTCATAGTATATCTAGTTCTTCTAAACATTCTGGGGTGGTAGTTGTACCTAATTATATATGCTAATAAAAGTACACTCCCTCTAACACTGGTGCCATTTAATGATTGCACATTTCCAGCAGAAAGCTTCTTCTTTTTTTTAAATTCTCCACACATATCAAGGATCTTATCTGAAAGCTTAACTGGTACTTTGCTTTTAGTCATTTATAACAAATACATGCACACTCCATGTGCATGCACTCCTCTCTCTCTCTCTCTCTCTCACAGACAAAGACACACACACACACCCGCATGCACGCATGTACACACACACACACACACACACACACACACACACATCTAGACATGTGTAGATCTATGCATACACACATTCTCTCCCCACCCCCCCACCCCCACCCCCTTGCATTATAATCTAATCAGTGACCTTTTTCATAAATTTGGCTACAGGTTATAATGGCACAAGAACATTACAACAACACTGGCAACTGTACTTGAGGACTTCCATGATACATCTGGTCAATAATGCAGCCATGCTGGTTGTTCACGACAGAAGCTACGCTCAGTTACACAGCAAACATTCAATAAAAAAACAAAACAAAATAACAGCATTAGTATTTCTCAGACTGTCTTTTTACTTCTATGCTCAGTTATACCATCCACAAAAACAAAACAAAACAAAAATAACTTGGTTAGTATTTCTCAAACTCTCTTTTTTTAACTCTGAGAATGAGTCATGGGTTACCACTACTGGGGATGAGCATTCGGAGCCCACTACATGTTATCTCATGCCGTGTTTCTGACACCTAATCGCTTGAACAGCATCCGAGAAAACATCAATCAAGGCCAGGTTTTGCATTATGGCAGAC
>JABMCL010002056.1:317500-322500 GCA_018857735.1 Alviniconcha marisindica
GATTCACAAACTAGGCCATCTGCCCATGTCAAATTGGGAACAACTGGGGAAGCATTGTAATGCGGGGATGCATAAAATCAATATTTATGCATAATATACATATTAACAATAACCAAAGCAACACTCACACGCACACACATACTGACATCCCTCCACACGCACACACACAAATTTGGAAACATGCACGCACACACATAAACACATAATACATAATATGCATAATCAAATATGAAGCATACATAAAGCAATGTCACTCAGGGTATTAAAGTGATCAAGGGACTGTAGACGATCTCAATTTGAATGCCTTAGAGATAAAGATAGCAAGTGGTAAGGTCTGCCTTGTATCTGCTAGTAAAACTGCAACCAGAGAGACAGACAGACAGACAGACAGACGAGACAGAGAGATAGAGAGAGAGTGAGATAAGTCAGACTTCAAACCGGATGCTGGGTGACATCAACTAATCAGTTTTGTAAACACTCTTCCTGAGACGTTATAATCATGATGTTCCAACTAGCGAGTATCAGTTATCCAGGCTGGCGCAAGTCATATCCAAAGTGTATTATCTGTTCAGCTGGCTGTCCAGTTGGTGCCTAGGTGAGTACAATGTAGAGCTAGCATGTAACAGCTGTCTGGCAGGTGTGTTACAGCCAGTGTGCATGTCTGGCAGGTGTGTTAGAGCCAGCATGCATGTCTGACAGGTGTGTTAGAGCCAGTGTGCATGACTGACAGGTGTGTTAGAGCCAGTGTGCATGTCTGGAAGGTGTGTTAGAGCCAGCATGCATGTCTGACAGGTGTGTTAGAGCCAGTGTGCATGACTGACAGGTGTGTTAGAGCCAGTGTGCATGTCTGACAGGTGTGTTAGAGCCAGCGTGCATGTCTGACAGGTGTGTTAGAGCCAGTGTGCATGACTGACAGGTGTGTTAGAGCCAGTGTGCATGACTGACAGGTGTGTTAGAGCCAGTGTGCATGACTGACAGGTGTGTTAGAGCCAGCGTGCATGACTGACAGGTGTGTTAGAGCCAGTGTGCATGTCTGACAGGTGTGTTAGAGCCAGCGTGCATGTCTGGCAGGTGTGTTAGAGCCAGTGTGCATGTCTGGCAGGTGTGTCAGAGCCAGTGTGCATGTCTGAAAGGTGTGTTAGAGCCGGTGGGCATCAGCAATCAGGCATGTAGATCTGGCATGTATCAGCTGTCCAGCAGGTGTGTTAAATGCCGCATGTAACAGTCATCTATCAAGCACATGTTTGATCCAGCATGTATCCAATGGATGTATGTTAGATCCAGCATGTATTTGTCATCCATCAGGCACATGTTAGCTCTGGCATGTATCAGTCATCCATCTGGTGTATGTTAGAGCCCGTATGTATCTGAAATTGAATGGGTGCATGTTAGATCTGGCATGTATCTGTCATTCAATGGATGCATGTTAGATCTGGCATGTATCTGTCATCCAACAGATGCCTATCTGTCATCCATCAGGCACATGTTAGATCCGGCATGTATCTGTTATCCATCAGGCACATGTTAGATCAGGCATGTATCTGTTATCCATCATGCACATGTTAGATCTGACGTGTATCTGTCATCCCATGGTTGCATGTTAGATCTGACATGTACCTGTCATCCATCAGGCACATGTTAGATCAGGCATGTATCTGTCATCCAACAGATGCCCATTTGATTAGATCCGGCATGTACCTGTCATCCATCAGGCACACATTAGATCTGTTATGTATCTGTCATCCAACGGATGCATGTTAGATCCAGCATGTATCTGTCATCCATCAGGCACGTTAGATCCGGAGTGTATCTGTCGTCCAACAGATGCCTGTTAGATCTGGCATGTATCTGTCATCCATCAGGCACACGTTAGATCCGGCATGTATCTGTCATCCATCAGGCACGCATTAGATCCGGTGTGTATCTGTCATCCAACAGATGCATGTTAGATCCAGCATGTATCCATCATCCATCAGGCACACCTTAGATCCGGTGTGTATCTGTCATCCAATGGATGCATGTTAGATCTGGTACGTATTTGTCATCCAACAGATGCATGTTAGATCCAGCATGTATGTCATCCAATGGATGCATGTTAGATCCGGCATGTGTCTGTCGTCCATTAGGTACACATTGGATCCGGCGTGTATCTGTCATCTAAGGGATGATGTCATCCATCTTGCTCATGTTAGATCTGTGATGTATGTCATCCAACGGATGCATGTTAGATCCGGCATGTATCTGTCATCCATCAGGCACACATTAGATCTGTATGTATCTGTCATCCAACGGATGCATGTTAGATCTGGCATGTATCTGTCATCCATCAGGCACATGTTAGATCCAGAGTTTATCTGTCGAACCAAAAGATGCATGTTAGATCCGGCATGTATCTGTCATCCATAAGGCACACGTTAGATCCCGCGTGTATCTGTCATCCAACAGATGCATATTAGATCCAGTATGTATCTCTCATCCATCAGGCACATGTTAGATCCAGTGTGTATCTGTCATCCAATGGATGCCCATAAGATCCGGCATGTATCTGTCATCAATCAGGCACACGTTAGATCCGGCGTGTATCTGTCATCCAATGGATGCATGTTAGACCCAGCATGTATCTGTCATCCATCAGGCACACGTTAGATCCGGCATGTATCTGTCATCCAATGGATGCATGTTAGATCCGGCATGTCCTCTCATCCATCAGGCACACGTTAGATCCGGCATGTATCTGTCATCCAATGGATGCATGTTAGATCCGGCTATATATCTGTCATCCCAAACAGGCACACGTTAGATCCGGCGTGTATCTGTCATCCAATGGATGCATGTTAGATCCGGCATGTATCTGTCATCATCAGGCACACGTTAGATCCGGCGTGTATCTGTCATCCAATGGATGCATGTTAGATCCGGCATGTATCTGTCATCCATCAGGCACACATTAGATCCGGCATGTATCTGTCATCCAATGGATGCATGTTAGATCCGGCATGTATCTGTCATCCATCAGGCACACGTTAGATCTGGCATGTATCTGTCATCCAATGGATGCATGTTAGATCCGGCATATATCTGTCATCAATCAGGCACACGTTAGATCTGGATGTATCTGTCATCCAATGGATGCATGTTAGATCCGGCATGTATCTGTCATCCATCAGGCACACGTTAGATCCGGCGTATATCTGTCATCCAATGGATGCATGTTAGATCCGGTATGTATCTGTCAACCATCCGTTAGATCTTGTGTGTATCTGTCATCCAACGGATGCATGTTAGATCCGGCATGTATCTGTCATCCATCAGGCACACTTAGATCCGGCATGTATCTGTCATCCAATGGATGCATGTTAGATCCGGCATGTATCTGTCATCCATCAGGACCAGTTAGATCCCGGCATGTATCTGTCATCCAATGGATGCATGTTAGATCCGGCATGTATCTGTCATCAATCAGGCACACAGTTAGATCCGTGATGTATCTGTCATCCAATGGATGCATGTTAGATCCGGCATGTATCTGTCATCCATCAGGCACACATTAGATCTGGATGTATCTGTCATCCAACGGATGCATGTTAGATCCGGCATGTATCTGTCATCCATCAGGCACACGTTAGATCCGGCATGTATCTGTCATCCAATGGATGCATGTTAGATCCGGCATGTATCTGTCATCCATCAGGCACATGTTAGATCTGCATGTATCTGTCATCCAAGGATGCATGTTAGATCCGGCATGTATCTGTCATCCATCAGGCACACGTTAGATCCGGCATGTATCTGTCATCCAATGGATGCATGTTAGATCCGGTATCTGTCATCATCAGGCACACGTTAGATCTTGCATGTATCTGTCATCCAATGGATGCATGTTAGATCCGGCATGTATCTGTCATCCATCAGGCACACGTTAGATCCGGCGTGTATCTGTCATCCAATGGATGCATGTTAGATCCGGCATGTATCTGTCATCCATCAGGCACATGTTAGATTCGGCATGTATCTGTCATCCAACAGATGCATGTTAGATCTGGTATGTATCTGTCATCCATCAGGCACATGTTAGATCCGGCATGTATCTGTCATCCAACGGATGCATGTATCTGTCATCCATCAGGCACACATTAGATCTTGCGTGTATCTGTCATCCAACGGATGCATGTTATATCCGGCATGTATCTGTCATCCATCAGGCACACGTTAGATCCAGTGTGCATTGGTCATCCTGCTGGCGCATGTTAGATCCGGCGTGTATCTGTCATCCATCTGGTGCACTTTAAATTCAGCATGTATCTGCATGAATGACTGCTGGGGAGAAGAATAAGTGGTGCTGAGTATGTTTTCCACATTCTTGACCACTTGTTCTTCTCACCAGCAATCATTTAGTTTTTTTTCCTCTACTTGTGTCTTCTTTCGGTGAGGTCAAGTACACTTACATTTCCTCATTCTTTACTGCTTGTAAATGTTCGAAGTGATAAAATTACCTCTCGTATGGCCTCATTTTCCTGAGTTTCAATGTCGGTGATTTGCTGCTTGAGGGCAGCAATCTTCTGCAGCAACTGCGACTTGGTCTCCTTTAGACGTTCCAGCTGTCGGTTCAGTTCGCGCTCCTGAAACAGCGTCAGTCAGTCAGTCAATTTTACTGTGAGCCAATCAAAATCATTAATCAATCAAATCAACCAATCAGTCAGCCAATCAGTTCATGAGCCAATTACCAGTAAATCAATCAATCAATCAGTCAGCCAATGAACAGAACATATTAATCACCCAATCAATCAACACACCAAACAGCCTCACAGTTCATGAGCCAATCAACTCATTCATTAGTCAGCCAATCAGTTCAAACGCCAGCCGATCAATCGATCCAATCAATCAGTTCATTTCACATCACACAAATAAATTAAGCCTCTGCAAGCAATATTTTTCAATGTTACTTTATATAAACTTATAGTTGCTTGTCACTGACATTTTACTGATCTTAATATTATGAA
>JABMCL010002056.1:327500-335000 GCA_018857735.1 Alviniconcha marisindica
GTTATCTTTTTTTTCTTTCTATAACACTGATGTTATAGCTTCTACTGTTAAGCTGACTGTTCTCAGTCCGGTGGCTAAGTTAGCATAACTTACTAACATTATATAACATAGATTTCCTTCTTCTTCTTCTTCTCTCTCTCTCTCTTTAAAAATATCAGACATAAAAACAGACAGACATAAAATGAACAGACACAAAAATAAAAATAAAACATTCACTGACTGATTATTGTTCACAGTCACGCATTGAGCTGTTTGGTGTTGGGGGAGAAAAAAATGTCCACACCTATGTGTATGTTCTGGATTTATAAACTCTCCGAAAACCACATCTTCAGTCCTACCTCAGTTAACCCCTTCACTGCCCCAGCCTGGAAAGTTTCTGGGCTGAAAGATGGACTGATACGCCTGCAAACAGTACATTTTCCGGTCCTGTAACATCTGCCTTCAATGCTAAGCATTTTGATGAAAATGTCTCTCATGCCAGTGCGGAAATGAAGATAAAAAGGGTTTAAAATTTTGTACTTTTACTGGTCATATTTTTAAGTGACATCATGGCAGTGAAGGGGTTAAACTGAAGTATGTCAAGGTATGCTACTTTTTACCAGAGGAACACAAATCTGACAATGATATAGTATGCCAAGGTATGCTAGAGGAACAACAGTCTGACACTGATAAAGTATGCCAAGGTATGCTAGAGGAACAACAGTTTGACACTGAACAAAAGGTGGAGAAATCCTACACAAACAGCAGGAGCAAGAATCCTGTCCAAACACCAGAATGAAAAAAGGATACCAGGCAAACACTGTGACACTGATTAACTGCCAGGAATCCACACAGACCTCCGTTACTGAGTTACAGGCAGTTGATACAAGTACTGTAGCGTGAGTATAAAGAACTGTTAATTGTGGCCAAAAAATGCAATATTTGCACACTCATCCTGAACACACACACGTGCGCATGTACACACACGCATGCCCACATACACACGTACGCACGTGCGCATGTACACACACCAAACTGCAACATTCACACACCCCTCCTGAACACACACACACACACACACACACACACACACATACATGCACACACACACACACACACACATACATGCACACACACACACACACAACACACATGCACACACGCACACACACACACACACACACACACACACACACACACACACACACACACACACACACACACACACACACACACACACACACATGCATGCAAGCACATAAACGCGCGCACACACACACACACACACATGCATGCAAGCACATGAACACACAAGCACACACACACACACACACACACACACACACACACACACACACACACATACAAACATTACAAATGCACACCTACACACCACAAACAACACACCCTATACCACCCCCCTCCTACCCCCAAAACCAACAACAAACAAAACAAACAACATACGCCAAGCACAACCCATATCAAATGTAACAAAATGCACCCACACAGCTGTAAAAAAAAGAAGAGAATGAATGAATAAACTTTATTTTATGAGGGTAGTGGAGAAGACTCAAGGTCTTTTTACATCCAGCCCTCGCCCATGAGGGAAACTACTATTAACTAAGGATACAATGAGCTACAGTATGTTGAGTACGTGTACATTCATACAAACCATGTTGAAATGGACACCAGTAAACCGAGAAACAAGTCGATAGTGAGCATAAAAAATAAATAAAATATATACATATAAAGATTAGCTTGATCTGGGGTAAACACATACACGTGCGCGCGCACATAAGATTAAGAACATGTTTGAGAGAGAGAGAGAGAGAGGAGAGAGAGAGAGAGAGAGAGAGAGAGAGAGAGAGAGAGAGAGAGAATGAAAAACAACCCAACCCATCCAACTAATTCCCTTTTAACAAATCACATGCATCAAGGCAACAGGGGCGAGTGTCTGACTGCAGTGGTACTGTGACTGTGAGTGTTTGTCCCCATCCCTTGCCAGACTGCTCCTTTCCCCATCCAGGTTCTTTGCTGCTCAGCAACCAGACTGTGAAAAGCTGCCACCGGTTTCATGCATGAGTGAGCAGCCCACCCTCTAGCCAACTGGGAGGTCAGAGAGTTTCCCACAAACACTCAGTATTAATATTAACAGTAATACAGACTTGTGTTCCGCATAACAGGCTATGCATCATACCTTCAGGCATTAGTACTTACTGCCTTGCCTTGTTTAAAGGAAGTAAGTAAGTAAGTAAACATGGTGCTTAACGTCCACAGAAACCGTACGGCTTATTAGGGACGGGGAGAAGGGGGGGAAGGGGGTATGGAGGTGGGGGGAGGAGATTATATACCTATCGCTACACTGTCACCACCAGAATGACTTCTGCATTAAGATGGGCAGCGATGAGAGCCATTTAATGTTTCAGTAGGAAGTGATGGACAAAGTCACAAGACAGTGTCCACAAACCACAATCTTTTTGAAGAGAAAGGAGAGCCAAAACGGTATCGAACCGAGGTCCTTCCGCTTACCAGCCTAACGCCTTACCGCTAGGCCAAACCGGCTCACAATCTGGATTAAAGGAAGTACATACTAGTCTAGGTTATGCTGACTGTACCGGATGAGCGAGGGTTGGTGTGCGATTTTGTATATTATATATTTATTTATATTTATTTTTATTGCTGGTACCGCATGCTGATAGTCTCAACAGCAGTCTATAGTAACTGTAACAGGTTTGGTGAAAGAACGATTTTCTATTTAAGTACATTATAATACAGGAGTTTTTGTTACTTTAGTCAGGATTTGTCTGTTACATTCTTTTTTTCATTTGCTGGCTAATTTTACCAAATATGAGCTAAAAATAGATTGGGGTAAAACCCTCTAATTTTACCTAAAAATTACCAAATATGAGCTAAAAACAGACTCTTTTTCTTTTCTTTTCTAGAACGCCACAATACTTCATCAAAATTTCACCCCACAGAGACAAAAACAATTAGTGACAAAAATGACTGCAATGCACATATGTATTTTATACATATATATGTATTATTCCATGAACTGTATGCAAAACTGAGAGCTTCTGGTGTTTTATCCATGACACCAGAGACACTTTGTTGCCACAAAATGAAGCGCTGGGAAAAAATTGCACAATGCAGTCTCCACTATGTAAAACAAGAGTTACGGTGTCAAAAAAAGAAAAAAAGTCACCTGATAAAACTGAAATAAAATCAACGGCATGTTCAGCCACAAATCTTCTACCGCAGATCATAATTATTCATTCAACCTGCTCCAGTCCAAGTACAAGAGAAGTTTAGCCTGCGAAAGAGAATTCCTTTAATGTCTTCCTGATTGTTTATTCACATTCCCCCCACCACCCACCCCTCACCCTTTAAGCTAATCACATAAGTGTTTTCGAACTCTTTACCAATACTATACTGTATAGTTACATGCAACTGCGGTCGTGGAATGTGTCCACGGCTAATACTGAGGACAACTGTGTTTGCCTTATCAAAACTGTCAGATAACGATTGCCTCCCTTGCATTGTTACTATGAGTTTTGGCTTCCCAGCGGTTCGCTGGTTTTTGTAGCCAACTGTGAAAAACCAATATGCATTTTGTAAGCATTATTTGTGCATTATCTAGTCGTCACTCATCCTGCACAACCCTCCACACGCCCCCCCCCCCCCCATACCCCTCTCCTTTCACCTTACGCACCATCCACCCTCCTTCCGTTGTATTATTCCCCCCACCCCCTTCCTCGTCTCTCTCTTCTCGTCGTTCAAGTTTCTCTCCTCTCGGCTCCTCTTCCTCTCACACACACACACACCAACACACAACACACAACCAACACCACACACCACAACCAACACACACACACACGCATATACGCACACACACACTCACACTACACAGACAAACACTCACACCAGACAACACCCACACACAACCAACACACACACACACCCACAACCAACACACACACACACACACACACGCACACACACAACACACACACACACACACACACACAAACCCAAACCCCCCAAACTCACCTCACGATTTCTCAGCACACCGGACGAGGAGGAGGTCGTCACCGCCGTCGCCCCAGCAGCAGTGGGCGTTATACCCGCCACAACGCCATTGGCCAGCACAGAGGGGGAACCGCTACCACTCCCCTCTGCTCTGTAGCCACCCGCACCTCCCTCCGATCTGAAGGCGTCCCCTTCAACCGGCTCCGAGTCGCTGTTGACGGGAGTGGGCGTGTCTTCCTTGACCTCCATCACGTTCTCCTGCACCGTGTTGCTGGACGACACGGAAGACCGGCTACCCTTGCTGGAGGACGTGGAGGAGTGACTGCCCTTGCTGCGGTAGCCCCCGGCCAGCTCCAGGTCGTCCAGGTCCTCCTCCTCCTCCTTGCCGTCGACGTCGTCGTTGAGGTCAGGAGGCGCTGACGCGTCGCAGGAGATCTGGGCGTTGATGTGCACGCTGAACTTCCCGTAGCTGCCAAGCTCGGCGGCTTCTCGCTCGGCCTCGAAGGAGGAGTTGAGGATCTCGTCGATGCGACTCTGGCCGGGCGAGGTGAAGCTGGACTCTTTGGAAGGCGAGGAGGAGGAGGTGGAGGTGGTGGAGGTGGAAGTGGAGGAGGAGGAGGAGAAGGCGGCAGGAGAGGAGGCGTGGGTGTCGCCGCTGTGATTCTGACCCGACGCGAACACGCTGGGTCTGGACAAGGGTGTGGTCGACGACGATGACGACGACGACGACGACGACACGCTCACCCCGCCGTGCTGCTGCTGATGATGCACGGAAGCAGCCGTGTAGTTAGATCCGGGAACAACGCACGGCCTGGAAGGCGCACTAGATCCAGAGGGACCACCACCACCACCAGTAGATCCACAAGGCACACTACTGCTACTTTTATCCGGTAGTAGTGAAACGTGAGCAGAGGAGGCGATGGCGGCCCCTTGCCCTGCACTTCCGTGCCCTCCTGGCCCTGGCCCTGGGCCAGGACGGCCCTCCTCGGGCAAGGAGGGCTGCTGGGGAGGGCGACGCTTGATCGTCCCCGTGTCCTCCGAGTTCCCGGCCAGCATCTCGTCCTCCGACGTGGACGAGTTGGACTCGCAGCGCCGCATCTGGAAACTGAAGAGGCCGTCCTTGTGGGGGTTGTTAGGCGACGAGAGCATCAGGGACCCGTTGGTCTTGATCTTGGTCACGTTGGGCCGGAACTCTCCCGAAACCTTGCGGTCCCCGTCGCCGCCACTGCCGCCACCGCTGTTGCCGCTGCTGGAGGTCGGAGGAGGAGGGTTGTGGGGAAGCTCGGAGGGCTTGGAGGAGGAGCTGCTGCTGGAGTCGGCAGGGCCGCGGCTGCGATCCTGGTGGTCCGCCGCCTCGCGGCTGGGTCTGGTCAGGTCCAGGAATCCAGGTGGCGCCGCGGCTCGCTTCCCCTTCGAGGAGGTGGAGGCGGAGGTAGAGATGGAGGACTTGCCCCCGCCGCTCCCGGCGTAACCTCTCGCGGACCTGGTCCCTTGCGCGGAAGCGGAGGAGGAGGAAGCCGAGGAGGAGGAGGAGGAGGAGTAGGAAGGGGAAGGGGTGGGGGTCTCCACTTCCTGTTGGTACTCGGCGCACATGCGCAGGATCTCCTCCAGCCTCTGCCTCTCCAGCCGCTCCTGCTCTTGCTCCCGCTTGCGCTCGGCCACGATCTCCCTGTGACGCCGCGCGAGCTCCTGCTCCGACTCGCTCATCTGGCTCAGGTCGAAGTCCATGCCTTCGAAGGTGTCCCGGTGCCACTTCTCGCTGCCGGAGTCGTCCTTGGACGAGCAGGACCCCGAGTCTCTCAGCGGCACGCCGCCGGAACTGCGCCGGGGAGGGGACGTCACCGAGTCCCCGTTCACCACGGCGCCTCGCCCGGACGCCTTCACGCCTTCCGGAGCCGGACGGATAACGACGGGAGCGGGCTCGCCCCGGCCGTCCAGCCTCCGGTCCCCGAGCGTGACGAAAACCGGGCCCTGGGAGTGTGGGTGAGGGTGTGGGTGCGGGTGCGGGTGTGGGTGAGACGAGGGGGTAGAGGCGGGGGCTGGTTGCTGCCAGGACCCGTGGGGCGTGACGGGCGGGGAGGTCAGCGAGAGGTTGCTGCCTGAGGAGTCGGAGCTGCAGTTGAGCGTGGAGACGCTGGTCAGGGAGCTGGAGGACAGGCTGCTGCACGTGCTGATCACGCGCTCGCCGCCCCCGACGCCCCCTTGCAGCACGGCCGCTGGCACGCGCGTCGTGGCCGTGTCCCGGGAGAACACCTTCTCCCCAACGTAGCCGGGACTGGTAGGAAGACCGGGGTACTTGACACCCCCAGCCGCTGCTGCCCCACCCGTCGTCGTGGTCGCTGTCGGCGGCGGGGACTTGGCGGTCGGGGAGGTGGAGGTGGAGGTGGGTTTGCCGCGGGAAATCATCTCGAACTTGGCGACCTTGTTGACGAAGTCATTGCTGTCCAGAGCCAGAGCCGGAGGGTCGCGGGGAGAGCCGGAGGAGGAGCCGTCAGCGGAGCCACGCGAGAGCCGGTGGTGCTCTGCCTCCGTGATCATCTTCTCGTACTCCGGGCTGCCATCCAGTTCTGCAGCACACGCACAGCAAAGCTACGTCAATACAATACAGTCCAATACAAATACAATTCAATAATACTTTGCAGCACACACACACACAGCACAGCTACGTCAATACAATACAATACAAACACAATACAATACGATACAATACAATACTACTTTATTAATCCTTAAAGAGAAAATTCAGTTGTCTGCCTCCGTGATCATCTCCCCGACTGAGCTCCCTAGTCAGCAACAAACAAAACCCAAAAAATAAAAACCCTTTTACAAAACAGACGCTGTCCTAAAAAAATGATACTCAATTTTTATTTCCTTGAGGTCATTTTGCCTGGCAAAAAATAAAAGTTAAAAAATAAAAAACTATACAGTTTCCCTCGCTTAATTAGAATAAAAAACTTAATAAAAAATGAATAAGCAGTAAGAACGTTGCAATCACAATTACAATGATCCCCTGTCGTTCCCAAATTCATCGGTGTGTGTGTGTGTGTGTGGGTGTGGGTGGGTTTTGTGGTGTTTTTCTCTCTCTCTCTCTCTCTCTTCCTCCTCTCTCTCTCTTTTCCCTTTTTCTCCCACGGAAAGGGGGGGGGGGGGGGGGGGGGGGGAGAGAGGGAAAAGAAAAGAAAAAAGGAAAAAAAGTACAACAGAAGCAGAAAGACATTTGTCAATTTTCTGTCTTTTTCTGTCGTCCGTCCCTCCGCCTCTTCTTTTCCTGTAAAAAAAAGTTTTTAGTTCTCTCTCTCTCTCTCTCTCTCTCTCTCCCCCCCCCCCGGGAGGTGTTTTATGATGATAAGAGATGGTGATAACAGTATGCATACTGCAACACACAGTTTCATAACTATAACACCATACGTCACGCATTGCACTCACATCCACAGCTTGTACACTGTAACACCCTGCATCATCACTGTAAAACAAATGTAACACTGTAACACC
>JABMCL010002056.1:340000-350000 GCA_018857735.1 Alviniconcha marisindica
TAAGCAGATATAGACGGACAGATCGCTGATAGATAGATAGACAGATAGATAGATAGATAGATAGACAGATAGATAGATAGACAGATAGCTCTGGAATTTCCACGCCCCGTCAACCACACACGGTCACCTCAGGACGAATCACACATCTCCAGTTAGCTCCACACTAGCTTTGAAACACGAGTCACCCAACGTGAAGGACTGAGCAGGCGTACGTGCAGTTCTGCAGACACCGACACAACACCACCCATATTAACAACGAACACAGCCAAGCTAATTAAAACAGTAAATAATTAGCACACCTCAATAATGAATACCGAGGTATCGCCCACCACGCTGGCCGTTAATCGATGCTCGGCATGTGCCTGGCAGTTCAAGTTCAGTGTTGCTTTACGTCCACAGACACCGTACGCGTACGGACTGTTAGCGACGGGGAGCCCAGGACGGCCACCTCGACTTTCACACAGCTCCTGGGCTCTCTCTGACAGTGCATGATTCGAGTTCAATGCTGCTTCACGTCCACAGAGACCGTACGGACTATTAGGGACGGGGAGCCCAGGACGGCCACCTCGACTTTCGCACAGCTCCTGAGCTCTGACAGTTCATGATTCGAGTTCAATATTGCTTTACGTCCGCAGGGACCGTAAATATACGGACTATTAGCGATGGAGAGCCCAGGTCGCCCACCATCATCAACACGCACGGGAGTTAATTAGCGCTCGAAATACGTAACAAGTACAACAAAGACCTGAGTCGCCTACGGCAACTCTTACTTGGCATGCATGTAAATACATAAAGGCACATAAACTCCACCAGAGTTAATCCTCGATTTTTTCGGGTTCTCCACCTCTTCTTCCTCACAACTCCTGAGCTCTGAACTTATGAGGGTTCGAGTTCAGTGTTGCTTTACGTCCACAGACACCGTACGGACTATTAGGTACATGGAGCCCAGGACGGCCACCTCGACTTTCACACAGCTCCTGAGCTCTGTGCGGTGACGTTCAATGTTGCTTCACGTCCACAGAGACGGTACGGACTATTAGGGACAGGGGAGCCCAGGGCGTCCACCTCGACTTTCACACAGCTCCTGAGATCTGTGCGGTGACGTTCGGTGTTGCTTCACGTCCACAGAGACCGTACGGACTATTAGGGACAGGGAGTCCAGGACGTTCACCTCGAGTTTCACACAGCTCCTGAGCTCTGACGGTGCATGGTTCTAGTTCAGTGTTGCTTAACGTTCACTGGGACCGCGATGGGGAGCCCAGTTTGTCCACCTCTCCTTTCTCACAGCTCCTGAGCTCTGAACGTATGAAGATCGAGTTCAGTGGTGCTTCACGTCCACGCAGACCATATTACGGACTATTAGCAAAGATTATAAAAGACATTGTATTTACAATCTTTGCTTCAGAGCTCAGGAGTTGTGTGAAAGTCGAGGTGGCCGTTCTGGGCTCCCGTCTCTAATAAGCCTACTGTTTCTGTCTCCGTGACGCCGGCAGCACCGACCCCCCCCCAGCCCTCCCCCCAGCACTAGGCGTGCCTTGACGCTACACACTTGCTGCAGTCGTGAGGGTCTGGTAATACAGGTGTGTCCTGGTACAGCGCCGTTTTGCACAGGGAAGGGAGGGGGGAGGTTGTTGTTGGTAGTGGTGGTGGTTTGGGGGGTCGGGAAGGTGACCGCTGCAGTGCAATGTACATCCCGATATAACACAACCGACACGTGTCATGCCCCCTCTCCTCCATATGATAATCTCTGTCTGTCTGTGTGTCTGTCTGTCTGTCTGCCTGCCTGCCTGTCTGTCTTTGTCTCACTCTCTGTCTGTCTGTCTTTGTCTCTCTGTCTCTGTCTGTCTGTCTCTCTCTCTCTCTTCAATCTTTGCAACACTTCAATCTTTGCCCAGAAGTGCCCGGCAGCAAAGCCAATGGACATGACTGTGTGCAGTCCGGCAGAGGTCAGCATCTGTGACCAGGTGGCCGGTCAGCGAGAGGTCATCGGGGACAACGTGTGGTGGTGGTCTGTGTTCTCGGTACAGCGCCGTTTTGCACAGGGAAGGGAGGGGGGAGGTTGTTGTTGGTAGTGGTGGTGGTTTGGGGGGTCTGGGAAGGTGACCGCTGCAGTGCAATGTACATCCCGATATAACACAACCGACACGTGTCATGTCCCCTCCCCTCCATATGATAATCTCTGTCTGTCTGTCTGTCTGTCTCTCCTCCCCCCTCTCTCTCTCCTCCCCTCTCTCCATTCATGTACATATATTGAATCTAAAAAGTCATCTCTCTCTCTCTCTCTCTCTCTCTCTCTCTCTCTCTCTCTCTCTCTCTCTCTCTCTCTCCCTCCCTCCCCCCATTCATGTATATATACTGAATCTAAAAAGTCAACTCTCTCTCTCTCTCTTATATATATAATACACCACCAATCACTTTGTGTCCACCACTCTGATGTCTTACAGTTGTTGTTGTTTTTCAGTATACGAACAACCGCCAACTACAAGCATGAAGGGTGAAATACTGCCCGAATAGACACAGCGACTCCATAGCAACGCCACGTTTCCATAGTAACGGCCCACGACAGCTGGTATACCCAACACGGAATCGACAGCTAGATTGGCAATAGACAACACAACAGGAGACAATAGGACCTCGTTAAACTTTGCCGACGCCGTAACCGCCATAACCGGATTTCACTACTGACGCCATGGCTGGTTACCACTAGGACAGAAAGATCGTATGGTGCTGGAAGAAGAATGAAAGGCTCCTCACTCCAGTTCTTGCACTACTCCCACGCCACCTCACTCAAGTTCTTTGCAATACTCCCATGCCATCTCTCTCAAGTCTTTGCAATACTCCCATGCAACCTCTCTCAAGTCCTTGCACTACTCCCATGCAACCTCTCTCAAGTCCTTGCACTACTCCAACGCCACCCCTCTCAAGTCCTTGCACTACTCCCATGCCACCTCTCTCAAGTCTGCAATACTCCCATGCCATCTCTCTCAAGTCTTTGCAATACTCCCATGCCACCTCTCAAGTCCTTGCAATACTCCCATGCCACCTCTCTCAAGTCCTTGCACTACTCCCATGCAACCTCTCTCAAGTTCTTGCACTACTCCCATGCCATCTCTCTCAAGTCTTTGCAATACTCCCATGCCATCTCTCTCAAGTCCTTGCACTACTCCCGAGTCACCTCTCCCAAGTCCTTGCACTACTCCCGTGTCACCTCTCCCAAGTCCTTGCACTACTCCCATACAACCTCACTCAAGTTCTTGCACTACTCCCATACAACCTCACTCAAGTTCTTGCACTACTCCCGTGTCATCTCTCTCAAGTTCTTGCACTACTCCCATTTCACCTCACTCAAGTTCTTGCACTACTCCCATGCCAAGCTCCAAGCACTGGTTTACAACATCCTTCCTCCAACCACTGCCATAACTGATTCCACCAAAGGTCTCGAAAAATTGCCAGCTTTCGTTTTGTTTTGTTTTTGCCTGATGTGGCAGCATACAAAATACAGAATCTGTATTGTCTGTGAATAACATAGAAATTTGCCTTACGCCTGCATACAAGATACCAGTAAAATAATAGTTCGTCTTGCCATGTGCCATGTTAATTGTCATTATTGCTTTGTACCGCTTTGTACTCGCTTTGGATTTTTGAATGTTTTGATTGACAAAGTATCTTTTCGTTGTTTTTAACTTGCGAGAGCATGCATCCACTGTGTGTATCTGGCTCTGTGAACACGCAAGGCTTTGTATGGAAGTTTTTATGCGATATATATATCATCCATTCATTCAGTCATCCATTTATAGAAATCGCGCTGTCGAAATGTCCATTAATATTAATAACATGCTGACTCTAAACCGAGTTCTTCGCAACATTCAATTTCCCCACCACCTCCTCTCTGAGGCAAGAGTCTAGTTTATCAAACACGGAGCAACAGGAACCTGTCGGACCGCCGGACACTTGATCAGAATCGAACAAAGGGACAATTTACCGCGGCATTTACCCTCGCAATCTCCAACAATGACCGCGCTCCCACTAACGACAACTCTGCCCCAAGCCGCCGTAACTCTTTGTCACACTAACGACAACTCTTCCCAGGACGGCAGCGTAACTCGTCGGAAAGGAACGATAACTGTGTCAGCGGTATCCCCGAACCTGTGTCGTAAGAGCAACAACTCCGGCCTGGCGGAGGTAAAGCTTACTTACTTCCCCTTGCCCTTTCGTTGTATTGTCGGCGACAGTGGGCAACAATAACTTGTGGCCTCTACCGTCAACAAATTTAAATTGGGACCCGAAGTCTTCGCCCAGGTGAGGCGACTGGCGGACAAAACCGGTATTGTTGTGTGGCAGGTGACGGTGTCGCCTTGTTGAAACTGAGGTGAGTGGCCGTAAGGCTGGACCGCTAATCTCTCGCTGTCCAAACACGGACCGACTGGGCGGCCGAGACGACATGCAGTCACCCAGACTTACGCGTTATTTTTACATCAGAGCGAGAGTGGAACGACACGACTTTTTCCCATAATAGTCTTATAGCCATTACGCTTTGGAGTAACCTGGTCCTTATGCTATATTTCACAGATTTTCTCTTCCCATAACAGTCTTATAGCCATACGCTTTGGAGTAACTTGGTCCTTATGCTATATTTCACTGATTCTCTCTTCCCATAACAGTCTTATAGCCATACGCTTTGGAGTAACCTGGTCCTTATGCTATATGTCATTGATTTGCTCTCTCTCTCTCTCCTCTCTCTCTCTCTCTCTCTCTCTCTCTCATATCGTCTTACGGATTAGTCATAAGACAGGTTTTGGCTGAACCTAAACTACAATCCTTGTAAGATAAAGTTCTCTCTCTCTCTCTCTCTCTCTTCTCTTTTTTTTTTCCCCATCAACCCTCCCCACTTTTTTCCCCTTTGGCATGTGTGTGTGTGAGTTTGTGTGTGTGGTGTTGTGTGTGTGTGTGTGTGTGTGTGTGTGTGTGTGTGTGTGTGTGTGTGTGTGTGTAGTAGTTGGTTTTGTGGTGGGTTGGTGCTGTTGGTGTGTGTGTGGGGGGGGGTGGGTGAAACCGATCATACCAAAGGTATAATAATTCTGCATTAATTTCCCTCATCTGACAGTTTAATACGGAGATTGTCAGCGATCTGATGGCCGCCAGATCAAAAAGCTGCGGCGGCTGAGACAATAAACACGACTAACCTAGCACTGCTGTCGCCCGCCTATCCGGCAAATCAGTGCTGTGTGACAGACAGAGAGACGGACTGGTGTGTGTGTGTGTGTGTGTGTGTGTGTGGTGTGTGTGTGTGTGTGTGTGTGTGTGTGTGCGTGGTGGGGGTGCGTGCTTGCGTGCGTGGGGTGCGTGCGGAGAGAGAGAGAGAGAGAGAGAGAGAGAGAGAGAGAGAGAGAGAGAGAGAGAGAGTCGTCTTGCGATATGTTGCGTATGTCTGTGTGAAATGTTACGTGCGAGTGAATGTGTGTCTCGTGCTGCGTTGGTGCGTGCGTGTGTGTGTGTGGGGGGGGGGGGGGGGGGGGGTGTGTGTGGTTGTGGGGTGGGGGGGGGAGAGAGGGAGAGAGAGAGAGAGGGGAGAGAGGGGGTGGGGAAATGGAAGTCAGAGAGAGAGAGAGAGAGAGAGAGAGAGGAGAAGAGAGAAGAGAGAGAGAGAGAGGAGGGTGGGTAAATGAAATGTCAAAAAGAGAGAGAGAGAGAGAGAGAGAGAGGAGAGAGAGAGAGAGAGAGAGAGAGAGGAGAGAGGGGGAGAGAGTTTTGGGGGGGGAGAGAGTCTGGGTCGCAAAGCCCGGCAACTATAAACTTTGACATTTTTGATAAACTGCAGTTCCCGAAAGAGCCCAGTCTGAGTGAGTCCACTGCGAGGCACAGGCTGACAGAGAACCGGCAGGAGAAAAATAGGAAAGTGAAGGGGTGGGGGGGGGGGGGTGGGGGGTGGAGGGGTGGGGGGGGGGGGGGGGGGGGGGGGGGGGCATTCTAATTACTAACATTTGTTTCCGCGCGACGAGTGACTGTGCCTTCGAAAGACAGGACAAGAAAGCAGTCGTTGTTTGGTTGGGGAGACTTCATGGGAAGGTGAGGAGTGCGGGGGCGTTGGGAGAGGGGGGTTGGGGGGCGGGTCGTGGGGAGTTGGGGGGGCGGGGGTGGAGGCGGAGGGGCAAACTGTCAGGACTCCTCTACCAGACCCTCACGACTGAGAGGCAAGTGTGCTAGCGACCAAGGCACGCCTAGTACTGGGGTGTAAGGGGGAGGCTCAGGGGGGGGGGGTGGGGGGGGGGGGGGGGTTGGTGCTGCCGGCGTCATGGAGACACGGTGGCTGATGCTGATGACGGGTCCTGGAAAGTAAAGTCGGCTCCTTGTTCTGGCATCATAGCCGGCATGCAGAGGTTGGGTCACAGCAGACCACAACACCAGTCACACACACACACACACCCCACACCACACATCCACACACCCCACACACAACACAACACAGAGTCACAATACACACCACACCTTCCTCCTCGCCTTTACTCCCTCCCTCACCACGCTCTCTCTCTCTCGTCTCTCTCTCCGCGCGCGTTCACACCCCACACCACACACACACACACCTTCTCTCCTCTCTCTCTCTCTCTCTCTCTTTTCTCTCTCTCTCCCCCCACACACACACACACACACACACAAAACACCAATCCCCCCCCCACAACCCCCCCTCCCTCTCTCCCACACACACACAGTCACTTGCTAACATACACCACAAGGCTTGAACAGCTGTACACATAGCGGCTTTGATTGTACCACAGTAAAACTGTCTCCCGCTGTACTCGCCTACTCGTCAGCTGACGCGGAGCTCCACGCGCACTCAGCATAATGTGCGGTCTGCGGTCTGATGGGGGTCGCCATTTTCTGACCTTACGCTGTTTCGTTTTGTTTTGTTGGTTGGTTTCTGCCTTTCTTTTGTTTAGTTTTTGTAGACATACTCGGGAGATCAGCTGAGAAAGCAAGCAACGACACAGACAGAGAGAGAGAGAGAGAGAGAGAGAGAGAGAGAGAGAGAGGCAGAGAGAGAGAGAGAGAGAGAGAGAGAGAGAGAGAGAACTCAGAACTTTATTACACAAAGGGGGAAGAGAGAGAGAGAGAGAGAGACGAGAGAGAGAGAGAAGAGAGAACGATGAGAGAGAGAGAAAAGGAGACAGAGACAGAGACAGACGAGACAAGAGAGAGACAGAGACAGAGAGAGAGAGCTCAGAACTGTATTACACAAAGGGGGAAAAGAGAGACAGAGAGACAGAGCAAAATCCACAAGATTTTGAAAAGCCCTCTATTGGCAAATACATTTTTTTTTTTAAACGATGGAGGCGAAGAGATGGAGGGAACTCCAGAGGCCGGAGGGGGAAATGACAGCACACATTGACAACTTCACATGTCAACGCTGGCTTGAAGGTCAGCACACACAAAAGCTCAGCTCCTCCTGTCCCCCCCGGTACCCTCCCCCCTCCCCCCCCCCCCCCCTACCCCCTCCCCTTCTCCTGCAAATGTGTAGTAGAAAGGTGAACAGCACACCTTAAGGTCTTTCTTTCTCTCTTCATGTCGCTGTAGATCATACCCCGTAGTCGAGGAGCTGTACTGATTCTAGCATCAGTTCGGCCTCATCGTTCAAGACAAAAAAGTTCCGGTAAACACACACACACACACACACACACACACAACACACACACACACACACACACACACACACACACACACACAAAGAAGAAGAGAAGAAGCTGTACAGCCTTGAAATTCCAGCCTTCATCATCTTAACCCTTCCCCTTCCCCAAGGACATCGTCCGTATGACGTCACCGACAGAGACTTTTCCCATTCAGTACTCATGTAACGTCGCGTGACAACCTGCTCATTATCCGCCCCTAATAAGCCTTATGGTTTATGTATACCTTACGCACCATGTTTACTTACTTGCTTTACTTACAACCTGCTCACTTTCCGAGCTCCAGTATTTTGTGTAACCCCATAATTATTATGGGACAGATGTCCTCAGATTCATGTCTCTGGTTTGCTAATAAAGACTCTTCTTGAGAGCACTCTTGGGTGAAACGACGGGCAGCAGTTTCACGCGGCACCAGCCATGTAACAACAAACAGCGCTGTAAGTATACACCGCTTTGATGGCTATTGAACAAGCGCTATGAAAAGCTACACTCATTCATTTAAAATCACATGCGACAAGAACGCCATGAGTCTGTTCGACAGCTGAGAACAGCGCTATATAAAAGCGATCAACATCAATGACCATAGATCATAGTTCAGGAGCTGTGTGAGAGTCGAGGTGGCCGTCCTGGGCTGTCCGTCCTAACGAGCCTTCTGGTTTCCGTGGAGGTAAAGCTATACTGAACCATGCTTCGGCACTGGTCTCAGCTTGTGCTAACATGTCAACCGACATCCGAGGACATTAAGCAACACAACAACGACCATAGATTACAGAACCGCCGGGCAGTACAAATTCCCTTCCAGGGAATGAAGGGTTAAGAGTTCACCCAGACGTACGCTCTGGCAGTACTAGCGGCAAAGATTCGGTAGCAGGCAGGTAGCCTAGTATACTCTCTTTGCTTCCCCGCCTTGCTCCGAACACCAGCGAAGCAAGCCACTAATACGCGCACAGCAGGTATAATGTGACACAGTCTTTGTGACAACTGACTCGGGGTTTTAAGTCTTCAACTCGCGCCTGTCAAAGGGTAATATTGACCGCAAGTTCAACGAGCAACTGTCACCACCATGCCAGCCACGAGGTCTCCGTGGGCCAGGGTGTACGTGTCTGAGGGCTCTGCGGGTGTTAACGGTCAGTGATCCACACTAGCCGTCTATCTCCCAACGTTCGCCACAACGCAACTGTCACGCCACTGACTTAACGTCACTCGTTTCTGAAACAGGCAGTACTTGCGTCACTGATGTCTAATTACTATTTAACAACAACACTCGTTTCTGAAACAGGCAGTGGGTGCTTAAACCTGTGTCACCGATGTCTAATTACTACTTAACAACAACACTCGTTTCTGAAACGGGCAGCGCTTAGACCTGTGTCAGTGATGTCCTACCACTTTAACATCACTCCTTTCTGAGACGGGCAGTGTTAAGACCTGTGTCAGTAATGTCTTACCACTTTAACATCACTCGTTCCTGAAACAAGCTGTGCTTATAGTTATAGACACAGCTAAACGAGTCTTGTCCACTGGTATGATATGGCATTATATACACAGTTCTAAGCACAGTCAACGCATTTCTGACTGACCAGACTTTTTACAAGTTTAAAACAATGTGGTGCCATATATAGGCAGTGGACAACGCTTGTTTCTGACTGAACAGATTTTGTACTTAGAACAATGTAATGCCATACCAGTGGTTTTGAAACAGAACTGTGCCTGGAACTAAAGCCATATCAGCCGACAGCACTTGTTTCTAAGCCGGCGGGACTGTGCTAATAACTGTGTAATAAGCCATATCAGCCGACAGCACTTGTTTCTAAGCCGGCGGGACTGTGTAATAACTGTGTAATATGCCATATCAGCGGACAGCACTTGTTTCTAAGCCGGCGGGACTGTGCTTAGAACTGTGTAATATGCCATATCAGCGGACAGCACTTGTTTCTAAGCCGGCGGGACTGTGCTTAGAACTGTGTAATATGCCGTATCAGCGGACAGCACTTGTTTCTAAGCCGGCGGGACTGTGCTTAGAACTGTGTAATATGCCATATCAGCGGTCAACGCTCGCTTCGAAACGGCTGTCAGAACTGTCACTGTGCCAGAGTGGACACTACTCCTTTCAGTCGAAACACCGGCACTGTGCTTAGAACTGTGTAATGCCATACCAGTGGACAGCTGACTCGTTTAACCAAAGCCCGTCTGTTTTAAAACAGACGGGCTTCGGTTTAACTGAAACAGAGTTGTGCTTAGGTTTATGTAGTGTTACGCTAGTAGTGGACAACGCCAGTTTCTGACTGAACGGACTTTGTGCTCAGCACTGTGTAATGCCACAT
>JABMCL010002056.1:360000-377500 GCA_018857735.1 Alviniconcha marisindica
GCCAATATTCATATACATGTACTTACCACACAGGGTACGTTTCTCAGACGGTAATTCCCTTAACGTGTTACTGTTGACGGGATGTTAAAATCCAACAACCGAAAGACCACTGAGAGGAGAAGAAAAAAATCTCTGTCGCAGTTTTTTGTCAGGATTACAAGTAAATCCGTAGCGCCGTTCTTTCAGCCCTAATCCCCACAGCAGTGAATAAACGTTTGAGTAGCCTTTAGGCCAGACACAGCACGGCATAAACACGCCGGAACGGCTCTGTATGAAGCGTTAACTTGAAAACAAGGCACACACGCTATACAGGTATCCGTTCCGGCGGAAACTGCTTCAAGCACACCAAAACCACGCACTCACCTTCCAAGTTTTTTACAGTTGGGAAGTTATTCCTTCAACAGCAATGAAACCCGTTCCTTCACAAACGGCTCTCGCGTTCGATTCTGCACTCGGCGAACAGAAAAATCCAACAGGTGTTGGCGGCAACGCCAATGCACTGTGACTACGTAGGCAAGAGAGCAGACGACACAGACACTCCTCTCTCTCTCTCGCCACCACGAGGGTCGATCCGCTGCGCTGGAGTAACTTTCAATATCTCGGTCAGTATCGCGGCGTTCTCGGCGAGTTGTCGAAACGGTCGTCTGCTTAACGAACTTCCGAGGGCGGTTCCGAAGGCACCGACGCCAAGCTTGCGGTCAGGTCAACAATCTCCGTCCCTCCGAAACACGAGCTTGTGACAGTTTCGGACAAAGGTAGGGAGGGCCTAGGGGGTCCGGGTGGATTGTCGTTGTTCTTTCTTTCCTTCCGTCCTCTGTCGATTCGAGGGTTGCGGGCCTTGCGTAGTGTATAGAGTAGTGGTTGTGGGCCCTTTGCTTCAGCAGGACAGCACGCGACACTTTTTCTGCCTCTGTGTCGCAGCGGGGTAGGAGTACATGTACACATGTACAGGCGCATGACCGTCTTGTCCCTAATATGTCGTCTGACATCCGAGGACATTAAGAACCAAGTAGTAGCAGCATGACCGTTATCGCATCGAAACTAGTTAAGTCTCTCTCTCTCTCTCTCTCTCTCTCTCTCTCTCTCTCTCTCTCTCTCTTCTCTCTCTCTCTCTCTCTCTCTCTCTGTCTTGGTTATTAGTAGTACTGTAGCAACGGTAGATATGTGAGTCGGCCTTTGTGCTAATATCTTCACCGTTGAGAAATAAAAAGTTCAATCAATCAATCAATCAATCAATCTCTCTTCTCTCTCTCTCTCTCTCTCTCTCTTTCTTCTTGTTTCATCTTATTGGTGTCCATTTCAACATATGGTTTGTATTAATGTACATGTACTCAACATACTGTAGTCATTGTATCCTTAGTTAATAGTGGCCTCCATGGGCGAGGGCTGGATGTAAAAGCACCTGTGTCTACTCCACTGCCCCCTTTTTGTGTCGTCTCTCTGTCTACTCATTCATTCATTCATTCGCCATTCATTCTCTCTCTCTCTCTCTCTCTCTCTCTCTCTCTCTCTCTCTCTCTGCTCGAGTTATCGCGGCTTTTAACAATTTTATTCAAATGAAATGTAGGCGCCACTCCACACCTCAACAACAAAAGGTTGTGTGATAATCTGGAACTTTACGGTAGTTTATCCCATTCCTATTTAAGGTTGCGCGCTAATCCGGAACTTTACAGTACTGAAATTAGCCAATTCCTATTTCAGTTTCCGTTCTAATCCGTAACTTTACAGTAAGATGATGATGAAGTGATGCTTTATGTCCTCAGATGTCAGTTGACATATTAGGGACAAGTTGTGACCAATGCCGAAGCACGGTGCAATAAATCTTTACGTCCACGGAAACCAGAAGGCTCGTTAGGACGGACAGTCCAGGACGTCCACCTCGACTCTCACACAGCTCCTGAACCATGACTTTACAGTAAATTAACCTATTCCTATTTCAGGCTGCGGCTAATCCGGAACTTTACAGTACTGAAATTAGCCAATTCCTATTTCAGCTTCCGTTCTAATCCGTAACTTTACAGTAAATTAACCTATTACTATTTCAGGCTGCGGCTAATCCGGAACTTTACGGTACTGAAATTGGCCACTTCCTATTTCAGGTTGCGTGCTAATCTGGAACTTTACAGTAAATTAACCTATTACTATTTCAGGTTGCGGGCTAATCCAGAACTTTACAGTACCGAAATTAGCCTATTCTTATTTCAGGTTGTGGGCTAATCTGGAACTTTACAGTACTGAAATTAGCCTATTCCCTTATTTCCAATGCTGCCGTGATTTTGGATGAAAATCGTACAGGGCATACCTAATAATGATTGTAGTGGACACAGGCTGCTTAAAAATGCTATACCGCACACAATTTTGTGTGAAAATCAGACGTCCAGTGAGTGCCCTCCTTTACCCCCCCCCCCCCCTTCCAACTCACCATCACCGTTCCAAAAGCCATTGAAACGTAACGCTTGTGACGTGCAGATTTTTTTTTATTTTTTTTTAAACCCCAAAAACCCAATAACAACAAAAAAAATTAAAAATAAAACAAACAACAACAACAACAACAACAACAAAATGGAAAATGGTTGCTGTGGCTGGTTAGCACGCGTCACAATGGTACAAATGACACACTGCGCATAACGCTAACCCTGAGATCGGCCTAAATGTGAGCGGTAGGTCTAATACGATTTTCCCACCTTTAGTCCATAAGACTGGAGGTGTGTGTGTGTTGTGTGTGTGTGTGTGTGTGTGTGTTGGGGTGTGTGTGTGTGTGGTGGTGTGGGGGGGGGTGAGAGAGAGGGAGGGAGAGGGAGAGAGAGAGAGAGAGAGAGAGAGAGAGAGAAGAGAAGGAAAAGAGACAGACAGACAGGCAGAGACAGACAACAGCCCAGACAGAGAAAAGGGGAGAATGAATAGTTTAATTTTACGGGGTAGTTAGAGACTCGAGTTTTTTACACGCCCCTCCCCATAGGAGCTACTATTAAACAAAGGGAACCATAAACCGCCAGAAACAAGTCGATAATGATTTTATTTTATTTTTTTTTTTTAGCTAGATCTGGGGGGAGAGAGGGGAGAGAGAGAGAGAGAGAGAGAGAGAGGAGAGAGAGAGAGAGGAGAGAGAGAGTTTAAGAAAAGAAAAAGAATTCCTAAAGCACCGCCCCCCCCCCAACCCACCCCCCTCCACCACAACAATCTTCAAACCCACTTTGGGACTTGAACGATCTGTTCAGTGTAAAAACGAGTAGGGACTTGTGACCTATGAAACCCTAATATCCGTACCCATATTATGTTATGACCGAGGGTTAATCAACCATAATTGCTACTCTTATTCTATGAAACTGGTTGTTTGGGTTAGCCCCCCTCCACACTCTTTGGGGGGTACTTTATGCAAGGGCTCAAATTTTTTCTCTCTCTCTCTCTCTCTCTCTCCCCACACACACACACACACACACACAACACACCCCACACACACACCACACACACCACGAGTCCTCCCCCCCACTAACATACTTCACAAAACACGCAGCCTCCCCCCCCCCCACAAACCCCCTCCCCCCCCCCATTTAACACCAACACACTACACACCCCACACACTACGAAAAAAAAACACACACCACCCCCCCCACCCCACCCCACTCCCCCTCACACACCACTGTTTCGTAAATTTTAAATCCCCTTGTTCTGTCGAGCGCCTGTGACTTCCAACAGCGGCTGCAGCAGGCCCACACGGGCAGACAGGACGTGTTCATACCACTGGCTGAAAAAAACAAAACTGAAAATACGTGCCACGCGACCGGCGCTGATTTACGGTGCCACTTGCAGCAATTAACCCTTTCACAACCGTGCGCTCACACGGCGGTGGAGGTCGCGCGTGGGTGGAGTGGGTGGAGTGGGTGGGGGAGGGCTGAAGTGATGGAGTGGGGAGGAGGGGAGGAGGGGGAAGAGAGGGGGAAAGTGTTACCTGTGTGTGTGTGTGTGTGTGTGTGTGTGTGTGTGTGTGTGTGTGTGTGTGTGTGTGTGTTGTGTGTGTGCCTGTTGTGTGTGTGTGTGTGTGTGTGTGTTGTGTGTGTGTGTGTGTGTGGTGTGTGTGTGTGTGTGTGGTGTGCCTGTGTGTGTGTGCACGGGCCATTCGCTTTCAGTGTTGCAGCTCATACTTTATCTTCCAGATGGCCAGCATCTCATGTCCCCCTCCCCCCCCCCCCCCCCCGCCCCCCCCCAGTCGTAAGTAAACATGGTGCTTACGTCCACAAAAACCGTACGGCTTATTAGGGTCGGGGAGAAGGTGGGCCGGATGAAGGGGGTATGGGGTTGGGGGGGGGGGGGGGGGGGGGGGGGGAGATTATATACCAATGGCAACACTGTCAGCACCAGAGTGACTCCTGCATTAAGATGGGCAGCGACGAGAGCCATTTTAATGTTTCATTCATTGTGAGGGGCACAGTCACAAGACGGTGTCCACATCCAGTCAGACCACCACGTTCCTACAAATGTCCCTCCACCCTTCCCCCCCCCCCCCCCCCCCAGGTTCCAGGCGAGATCAAAAGATCAAGAGATCTTAGAGGAGGGAGGTGGAGCTGGACCTTCAAGTTAGCCCAGAAGAGATCATGAGTAGAGTTGAGCTGGGCTGCGAAAGTTGGACTTCTTTCGCTTCGAGTTGTTAAAGTTGTTCGTCAACAGCAGTGCAACGGGCATTGTCTTTGTGACTCTGCCCAAGCACAGCAGTTGAAACAGCAATTGCGCAGTGCACAAAGTCGCTGGGCAATGCAGGACACCGGCGGTCCACGGTCTCTCCGGTCTTTTTCGGGCGGTATCCGCGGTCGAGCCTTCACTCTTTCGTTCCTCCCCCCCCCCCCCCCCCCCCTCCCTAATAAGCCACCTCACTTCTGTGGACGTAAAGCAAATGGTCCCGTCCTCCCCCCCCCCCCCCCCCACTTCCACACACCACACACATGTCCTCTCAAATCCACACACGTCCTCTCAAATCCAAGCAACAGCAACCGAACACCACCCGCAACAAACTACAACATTGCTACCCCAGGCACAGACCTACAGAGGTGCAGTGCGATCGGCTGTGTCTGACATGGGTGTCTGTAGCCTGTGTGAGCTGTGACCATGCAGACACCACGTACGGAACCGAGATGACGACCTCACAGTGAACATGGTGCTTAACGTCCACAGAAACCATGAGGCTTATTAGGGACGGGGAGAAGGGGGGGGGGGGGGGGTATGGAGGATGGGGGGAAGAGGGAGACTATATACCTATCGCTACGCGGCTGTCACCACCAGAATGACTTCTGCATTAAGATGGGCAGCGATGAGAGCCATTTTAATGTTTCATAATTGTGAGGGACAAAGTCACAAGACAGTGTCCACAGACCACATACTTTTGAAGAGAAAGGAGAGCCGAAGCGGATTCGAACCGAGGTCCTTCCGCTTACCAGACTAACGCCTTACCGCTAGGCCAAACCGGCTCACCAAAAAGACCTCACAACTGGGAGTTTTGGTTATAACGTGTGGAGGACCCCACGGTGGCGGAGGAACGAACGAACGAACGAATTTAAAAAAAATGTTTTTCATTAACGAGGGTAATGGAATAAGTACAATACTCTTTTTAGTTTTACATCCAGCCCTCGGGCAAACAATCCAAAACAAAACAAATAAGAGAGAGAGAGAGAGAGAGGCAGACAGACAGACAGACGTGCTTGTGCAAATGGACAAGAGAGAGAGAGAGAGAGAGAGAGAGAGAGAGAGAGAGAGAGAGACAGACAGACAGACAGACAGACAGACAGACAGACAGACAGACAGACAGACAGACAGACAGACAGACGTGCTTGTGCAAATGGACAAGAGAGAGAGAGAGAGAGAGAGAGAGAGAGAGAGAGAGAGAGAGAATGAATGAATGAATAAACTTTATTTTACGAGCGTAGTGGAGAAGACTCGAGGTCTTTTAACATCCAGCCCTCGCACATGAAGGAAACTACTATTAACTAAGGATAGACGAGAGAGAGAGAGAGAGAGAGAGAGAGAGAGAGAGAGAGAGAGAGAGAGAGAGAGAGAGAGAGAGAGAGGGGGGGGGGTTCTGACATCAGCAGCCATGCAACCACCTGACACCCTCGCTCGCTGCCTTGACGTGACGTAATGGCCGCGGTGGTCACGACTGAGGCCACTTGTAACACACAGTCACAGGTCTCCGCGACCATGCATGCGGCCGTCACCGGCTTGAGTGGTCACGAGGTATGTGGCGGTTCCTCACGGCTTCACTGACTTTACGGGTCAAACACACTGCCAGTCTCTGGAAGGAGGTAACTCTGGCCCTGAAAGGAGGTAACTCTCACTCTGGTTATGGAAAGGAGGTAACTCCTCTGGCTCTGGCTCTGGGAAGGAGGTAACTCTCACTCTGTCTCTGGAAAGGAGGTAACTCTGGCTCTGTCTCTGGATGGAGGTAACTCTTGCTCTGAAAGGAGGTAACTCTCATTCTGTTTCTGGAAGGAGGTAACTCTGGCTCTGAAAGGAGGTGACTCTCACTCTGTCTCTGGAAAGGAGGTAACTCTGGCTCTGGCTCTGGAAGGAGGTAACTCTTGCTCTGAAAGGAGGTAACTCTCATTCTGTTTCTGGAAGGAGGTAACTCTGGCTCTGAAAGGAGATGACTCTCACTCTGTCTCTGGAAAGGAGGTAACTCTGGCTCTGGCTCTGGGAAGGAGGTAACTCTCACTCTGTTTCTGGAAGGAGGTAACTCTGGCTCTGAAAGGAGGTGACTCTCACTCTGTCTCTAGAAAGGAGGTAACTCTGGCTCTGGTTCTGGAAGGAGGTAACTCTGGCTCTGAAAGGAGGTAACTCTCACTTTGTTTCTGGAAGGAGGTAACTCTGGCTCTGGCTCTGGGAAGGAGGTAACTCTCACTCTGTTTCTGGAAGGAGGTAACTCTGGCTTTGAAAGGAGGTGACTCTCACTCTGTCTCTGGAAAGGAGGTAACTCTGGCTCTGGCTCTGGAAGGAGGTAACTCTGGCTCTGAAAAGAGGTAACTCTGGCTCTGAAAGGTGGTAACTCTCACTCTGTCTCTGGAAAGGAGGTAACTCTGGCTCTGGCTCTTGAAAGGAGGTAACTCTCACTTTTTCTGGAAGGAGGTAACTCTGGCTCTGAAAGGAGGTAACTCTCACTCTGTTTCCGGAAGGAGGTAACTCTGGCTCTGAAAGGAGGTAACTCTCACTCTGTTGTTTCTGGAAAGGATGTAACTCTCACTCTGTCTCTGGAAAGGAGGTAACTCTGGCTCTGAAAGGAGGTAACTCTGTCTCTGTCTCTGGGAAGGAGGTAACTCTCACTCTGTTTCTGGAAGGAGGTAACTCTGGCTCTGAAAGGAGGTAACTCTCACTCTGTCTCTGGAAAGGAGGTAACTCTGTCTCTGTCTCTGGGAAGGAGGTAACTCTCACTCTGTTTCCGGAAGGAGGTAACTCTGGCTCTGAAAGGAGGTAACTCTCACTCTGTTTCCGGAAGGAGGTAACTCTGGCTCTGAAAAGAGGTAACTCACTCTGGCTCTGGAAAGGAGGTAGCTCTGGCTCTGGGGAAAGGAGGTAACTCTCGCTCTGTCTCTGAAAGGAGTCTGATTCTGAATAGTTTACTGGAAAGGGCCATGATGGGCCGACGTCAGCTAGGGTGGTGAACACAGCCAAGCAACTTTCTATCAGCGTAAAGCCTCACAGGTACAACGTCTGTCCAAACGAAACAGTATCGCGTACTGTACATCAAGAAACCCACACTCCGAGCACCGCTTTCCGGCACCTTCCTCCAAAGGAAGGATGTCGTAAACCAGTGCTTGGAAGTAAGTAAGTAAACACGGTGCTTAACGTCCACAGAAACCATAAGGCTTATTAGGGACGGGGAGAATGGGGGACGGGGGTATGGAGGTGGGGGAAGAGGGAGAGTATATATATACCTATCGCTACACTGTCACCACCAGAATGACTTCTGCATTAAGATGGGCAGCGATGAGAGCCGTTTTTAATGTTTCATTGATTGTGAGGACAAAGTCACAAGACCGTGTCCACAAACCACAACTTTTGAAGAGAAAGGAGAGCCGAAGCGGTATCGAACCGAGGTCCTTCCGCTTACCAGCCTACCGCCTTACCGCTAGGCCAAACCGGCTCTCGCCAGTGCTTGGAGTTTGCAAGAAGCCTTGTGTAGGAAAGTAGCGAAAGTGTCTCTGAGCTGGAAGGCGGTAACTGGGACAGGTGCATAAATAATATGGGCAGGCAGGTCAGGCAGGGAGGGTCAAACTCATCCTGACTCGTCTGTCTGGAGTCCGTGGTGCCACAGTGTCGGGCACACATTGCTGCTGACTGCCGCAAATGGTGCATACAAAAAACTGGACTAACAGGATGACTCACTCACTCTCTCTCTCTCTCTCTCTCTCTCTCTCTCTCTCTCTCTCTCTCTCTCTCTCTCTCTCTCCTCTCTCCCTCTCTCTCTCTCCCTCCCTCCCTCTGTATTGTGTGTGTATGTGCCATATTAGTGTGTGTGTGTGTGTGTGTGTGTGTGTGTGTGTGTGTGTGTGTGTGTGTGTGTGTGTGTGTGTGTGTGTGTGTGTGTGTGTGTGGTGTTTTGCGTGTGGGGGTGGGGGGGTGGGGGGGGGGGTGAGAGATAGAGAGATGGAGGGGACAGAGAGAACGAGAGAGACACAGACATTATGCCAGTCACCAGTTATGCATTCAGAAAAGAAAGGGGATGATAATATTACACATCACGTATCAAGGACAACGAAACGACAACAAAAACAAACAAACAAACAAACAAACAAACAAACAAATGAAAAACCAATCCAAAAAAATCCGATGATTCAGTTTTTTCTTTTTCTTTTCTTTCTGAAATCACCAACCACAGCTACAGTCGCAAACACCCCCCCATCTCGCCCCCCCCCCCCCCCCCCCCGACCTTTTTCACAGACTGATGCAGACGACAGTGTCAACAGTGAAAACCTGCTGTTAGCGCAAGCCCTCCTGACGCTCTCCACATTCCTGTCCATTGCACCTGTTCTGCCGCAGTCACAATGCATACAGCGCGTCACATGGGGGGAAAGGGGTGGGGGGAAGGGGGGCGGGGGGGGGGGGGGTAGAGGTTGCCAGATGCCAACGGTAGCCCCGAGCTCTATTCTATAGTCACCCGAAGTAAATTTGTGGGGTGAAACAAGATCCGATAATATGTACCTGAAAGGTCTGAACTGCTCTATAGTATAGTCACCCGAAGTAAATTTGTGGGTGAAACAATATCCTATAATATGTACCTGAAAGGTCTGAACTGCTCTATAGTATAGTCACCCGAAGTAAATGTGTGGGGGTGAAACAATATCCTATAATATGTACCTGAAAGGTCTGAACTGCTCTATAGTATAGTCACCCGAAGTAAATGTGTGGGGTGAAACCAAAATCCGATAATATGTATCTGAAAGGTCTGAACTGCTCTATAGTACGGTCACCCGAAGTAATTTGTGGGGTGAAACAATATCCGACAATATGTACCTGAAAGGTCTGGATTGTTCTACAGTCACCCGAAGTAAATTTTTGCGGCGAAACAATATCCGATAATATGTACCTGAAAGGTCTGGACTGCTCTAGAGTACAGTCACCCGAAGTAAATTTGTGGGGTGAAACAATATCCGACAATACGTACCTGAAAGGTCTGGACTGCTCTATAGTATAGTCACCCGAAGTATATTTGTGGGGTGAAACAATATCCGATAACATGTACCTAAAAGGTCTGGACTGCTCTATAGTATAGTCACCCGAAGTAAATTTGTGGGGTGAAACAATATCCGAAAATACGTACCTGAAAGGTCTGGATTGTTCTATAGTCACCCGAAGTAAATTTGTGGGGTATAACAATATCCGACAATATCTACCTGAAAGGTCTGGATTGTTCTACAGAAGTAAATTTGTGGGGTGAAACAATATCCGATAATATGTACCTGAAAGGTCTGGATTGTTCTAAGTCACCCGAAGTAAATTTGTGGGTGAAACAATATCCGACAATATGTACCTCAAAGGTCTGGACTGCTCTACAGTATAGTCACCCGAAGTAAATGTGTGGGGCGAAACAATATCTAATAATGTGTACCTGAAAGGTCTGGATTGTTCTATAGTCACCCGAAGTAAATTTGTGGGGTGTAACAATACCCGATAGCATGACCACAATGTCCCCCGAGGCGGGAGGTGGGGGTGGGGGGTCACTGCTGATGAGGGTGCTGTACCAGTGGCCTCTAACACGCGAAAAAAACGTCGGGAAACACGGCAAATGAGGCCCAACAGCCTGACGACTAAGGTGGCAAGTTCAAGTTCAATGTTGCTTTACGTCCACAGAGACCATAAGGACTATTAGGGACGGGGAGCTCAGGACGGCCACCTCGACTTTGTCACAGCTCCCGAGTTCTGACACGCCGGTTTGTTCAAGTTCAATGCTGCTTTACGTCCACAGAGACCATATAAGGATTGTTAGGGATGGGAGCCAGGAGAGTCCACCTCGACTTTCACACAGCTCCTGAGCTCTGTCTAGAATTTCAAGTTCGGTGTTGTTTACGTCCACAGAGACCATAAGGACTATTAGGGACACAGGACTGCAATTTCGACTTTCAGACACAGTTTCTGAGCTCTGACGGTCTGCCTCTCAAGTTCAAGTTCACTGATGCTTTGCGTCCACAGAGACCATATTAAGGATTGTTAGGGATGGGGAGCCCAGGACGTCCACCTCGACTTTCACACAGCTCCTGAGCTCTGACGGTTTGTTCAAGTTCAATGCTGCTTTACGTCCACAGAGACCTTAAGGACAATTAGGGACGGAGAGACCAGAAGAGTCCACCTCGACTTTTACACAGCTCCTGAGCTCTGTCTAAAATTTTAATTTCGGTGTTGCTTTACGTCCACAGACACCATAAGGACTATTATGGACACAGGACGGCCACTTCGACTTTCACACAGCTTCTGAGCTCTGACGGGCTGCCTCTCAAGTTCAAGTTCAATGTTGCTTTGGGTCCACAGAGACCATAAGGACTATTAGGGACGGAGAGACCAGGAGGTCCACCTCGACTTTCACACAGCTCCTGAGCTCTGTCTAGAATTTCAAGTTCAGTGTTGCTTTACGTCCACAGGGACCATAAGGACTATTAGGGACAGGGAAGCCCAGGACGTCCACCTCGACTTTCACACAGCTCCAGAGCTCTGATGGTTTTGTTCAATTTCAGTGTTACTTTACCGCCACAGGGATCAGATTTGAAGGACTATTAGGGACGGAGAGCCCAAGACGGCCATCTTCACTTTCACACCGCTCCTGAGTTGTGTGTAGAACTTCAAGTTCAATGCTGCTTTAAGTCCACAGATACCATAAGCATTATACTATTAGGGACGGGGAGCCCAGGACGGCCACTACCAGGGAAGGGTGGCGGGGGGGGGAGGGGGGGGAGAGGGGAGCTCAGGACGGCCACCTCGACTTTCACACAGCTCCTGACCTCTGACGGTTTGTTCGAGTTCAATGTTGCTTTACGTCCACAGAGACCGTAAGGCTTATTAGGGACGGGGGGCCCAGGACGGCCACCTCGACTTTCACACAGCACCTGAACTCTGCCGAGGCGGCAGACGAGTATCGGGTAGATGTGTGAGGACGGGGGCAGACTGACAGACAGGTGTGGGCAGGAATGCAGCACACGCGCCTTATATACACTAAGTTACAGCTAGCTGTCGCCTCACAGTCTCATGATCGCCTGGGCAACAATGCTTCGCGCGCCGAGCACCATGCCAGCAACGGCAGAATTATGCACACTTGTGTCTCGGGCATCCCAGCCACGGAGCTGAATCTGCATCATTCTTGGCTCAGATCGTATGCATAGTTTACCCCCCCCCCCCCCCCCCACCCCCACACACACACACACACCACTCTCTGTCTGTCTGTCTCTCTGTTTCTCTGTTTTTTCCCCTTTGTCTGTCTGTCTGTCTCTCTGTTTCTCTGCATCTCTCTGTCTTTCTCTGTCTCCCTCTCTCTGTGTCTCTCTGTGTTTCTCTCTGTCTCTGTCTCTCGCTGTCTCCGTCTGCCTGTCTGCCTGCCTTGCGTGCGTGCGTGTGTGTGTGTGTGTGTGTGTGTGTGTGTGTGTGTGTGTGTGTGTGTGTGTGTGTGTGTGTGTGTGTGTGTGTGTGTGTGTGTGTGTCTGTTCGTCTGTCTGTCTGTCTCTGTTTCTCTGCGTCTCCATCTCTGTGTGTCTTTCTGTGTTTCTCTCTGTCTCTCGCTGTCTCTGTTCTCTCTCTCTGTTTCTCTGCGTCTCTCTGTCTTCCCCTCTCTCTGTCTCTCTGTGTTTCTCTCTGTCTCTGTCTGTCTGTCTGTCTCTCTCTGTTTCTCTGCGTCTCTCTGTCTTTCTCCGTCTCCCTCTCTCTGTGTCTCTCTGTGTTTCTCTCTGTCTCTGTCTCTCGCTGTCTCTGTCTGTCTGTCTCTGTCTCTCTCTGTCTGTCTCCCTCTCCCTCTCTCTCTCTGTGAGGTGACCCTGTGCGGCTGGCGTGAGGTTAAACTCTCTGTGTGTCACTGACTGCCTATTTGTCTCTAGTTTCGCAAGCAGTAACTTGATTAGCAAGGACTAGCTGTTAGACAGGTTTGACTGAACCTAAACTACAATCATTGTAAAATAAAGTTTTGGAGTTCCAGTTCTCTCTCTCCCCCTCACAGACTTAGTTCTACCCCCCCCCCCCCCCCGCCCCCTCCAACCCCCCCCCCCCCCCCCCGACCCCCACCCCGAGACTCTCAAGCTCTCTCTCCCCCTCTCTCTCTCTCTCTCTCTGTGTTACACATCCCCCCCCCCCCCCCCCCCGCCCCCAACTTGTTCCCCGGGCCTCGGGCAATGATCATATAACACTCACACTCACACACACACACACACACACACACACACACACACACACACATACAAACAGAGAGGCAGACAGAGAGAGTAAAATAACAACGAGGCAGTAATTTGCAGATGCATCCTTAACAAACAAACAAAACAACAACAACAACAACAAAATAAAAATCCAAGAGAATAAATCTGACTGCCGCCTTCCCATTTTTATCTTCTCTCCAAGCCAGGACGCCTCGAATTTCCGCCACGACGGAAATTCCCTCACCTGGTGTGATCAGCTCACCAGCCAAACCACCGGTAGATTACTTATACACCACCCACGTTCCACATTCCTTAACCCGAAGACTCGCCCACATAACGTCGACAGTAAGTAAACATGGTGCTTAGCGTCCACAGAAACCACAAGGCTTATTAGGGACGGGAAGAATGGGGGGGGGGGGGGGGGGGGGGGGGGGGGGTAGGGGGTGGGGGGGGAAGAGGGAGATTATATACCTATCGCTACACTGTCACCACCAGAATGACTCCTGCATTAGGAAGAAAGCCATCTTAATGTTTCATTAACTGTGAGGGACAAAGTCACAAGACAGTGTCCACAGACCACAACTTTAACCTTAATTATCACTGAAGAGAAAGGACAGCCGAAGCGGATTCGAACCGAGGTCCCTCTCCTTACCAGCCTAACGCCTTACCGCTAGGCCAAGCCGTCTCACTTCGTCGATTACCACCCCGGCCCACGAACCTTAACGCAAAGGCTCGGCCTCGCAACGTCATCATCAAACGACGCCACGGCCCACCTGAAGGGCCCACTGTCCAAGCGCAGCCGCGCGAAACGAAGCAAGCGTTCGGTTACCGCCGATCTGTCCGATCGGAGCGATAGGGCCCGTAATCCCCCGCATGCATTATCGCCCTTGGCAGGCCTCGGGTTACCATTACAGACGTATCCGTTACGTGATTATGCACAGGCTCGCGCGTTACGCTGTCCGGCCCGAGAAGGGCATGCAACGCCTTTGTTGTTGTTGTTGGTGGTGGTGGTGGTGGAGTTGTTAATTAACGTCGAGTTAATTAATTGTCTCCGAAGAGATACAGGCGGGGACCGAGATCCCAGGTCTGTGGTCTGTGGACTGTACCTAAGGAAGTAAACATGGTGCTTAACGTCCACAGAAACCATAAGGCTTATTAGGGACGGGGAGAAAGGGGGGAAGGGGATGTGGAGGTGGGGGAGAGGGTAGATTATATATATATATTATATATAAATATATATATATATATATATATATATATCGCTCACTGTCCACCAGAACGACTCCTGCATTAAGATGGCAGCGATGAGAGCCTTTTAATGTTTCAGTAGAAGTGATGGACAAAGTCACAGGACAGTGTCCACAAACCACAACCTTTTTGAAGAGAAAGGAGAGCCGAAGCGGTATCGAACCGAGGTCCTTCCGCTTACCAGCCTAACGCCTTACCGCTAGGCCAAACCGGTTCACACTATACCTAACACTACACCATGGACCTATATACCATAGGTCCATGGCTACACTGCCACCACCAGAATGACCCAATAATGGGTGCTTAGAGCGCCAAATGCGCACTGGCTCTAAGCGCTTACAACTTCTTTAAACGTACATGTATATATTGACAACAAAGTCTCAATGCAGAGAGACAGACAGACAGACAGACAGACAGAGTGAGCGAAAGAGCGAGAGAGACAGAGAGGGCGGAGGGAGGGAGGGTGGGGTGGGGTGGGGGAAGGGGGGGGGCGGACACGGAGACAGAGTTTATGTTGATGATCATGACATCAGTGCAACGCGTTAATGTTAGTGGTGTGGTGCGTGCGTGCGTGCGTGCGTGCGTGCGTGCGTGCGGCGTGCGTGCGTGTGTGTGCGTGCGTGTGTATGTGCCTGTTTCTCAGACAGGGATGCAGGGGAAGGTGGGGCAAGGAATGGGTGAGGGAGGGGACGGATGCGAGGGGTGAAGCAAATGTCCGGGTACAACACTTTTTCGTTAAGCAATTAACTATCCGGGGCAGCGTTTGCCTTACACCACTTCGTTCGCTCACACACCAACCCTGCCACAGTGGCGTTCGAGTGTCTACACTGGCCCACACGTCGGAAATTCAACGCTAGCGTTTCTGTTTTGTCACTAAACAGCTGTGTTCAAAGGGACAAGGAAAAGAAGCAGAGAAGAGGGGATGTTGTGTAGGAGGCGAAGGGCTGGTGCGGGGGTGGGGGGGGGGGGGTGGGGGGGGAGGGAGAGGGGGGGTGTAAAAGCTCTCTGCCCCCCCCTCTCTCTCTCCTTTTCCCCCTCTCTCCTCTCAAAAAAAAAAAGAAAAGAATGAAAAGAACAACAGCAACAACATAAAAGACAGCGAGTGTCTCTGAAGAGGGACGCCGGGTGTGGGGTGGGGGTGGGGGTGGGGAGTGGTGCGGGTGTGGGGGGGGGGGTGGTGTGGGGTGGGGGGGGGGTGGGGTGGGTGTGGGTGTGGGGGGGGGGGGTGGGGGGGGGTGGGGGTGGGGGTGGTGTGGGTGAGGGTGTGGATGTGCGTGTGGGGGTGGGTGTGGGGGTGGTAGGGGTGGAGGTTTAAATCCCAGGAGGTTGGGGGAGAGGGAGACTGTACTGTACCTAACGCTACGCCGTCACCACCAGACCGACCTCTGCATTTTAAGATGGGCATGCGGCGACGAGAGCCAGCTTAATGTGTCGTTAACTGTGAGGGGCAAAGTCACAACGACAGTGTCCGTAAACCACTGCTTTTGAAGAGAAAAGAGAGCCGAAGCGGAATCGAAGTGAAGTCCTTCGCAGGGACAAACATGTATATTATTACACAAACAAGCACCCCCCCCCCCCCTTCCCCACTCCCCATCAACCCCCAAACACAGACACACACACACACACACACACACACACACACACACACACACACACACACACACACACACACACACACACAAAGAAAAGAAAAAAGAAAACAAACACTCTGGTAAATACATTCTAAAAACAAACATACGGGCACTCAGGCAAGTGTACACCCCAAACACAAACACAAACGCAGGAAACTACACCCAAAGGATAAACACAGACAAGCCGTGCGCACGCACGCACGCACACAGACACACACACTCTCTCTCTCTCTCTCTCTCTCTCTCTCTCTCTCTCTCTCTCTCTCCCTTACCCCACGCGACACACACACAAAGAAAAACCTATAAACAAACACACACACACACACACACACACACACACACACACACACACACACGCGAGCGCGCAAACGGCACCATTCCCAACGAACGAAACGACACAAATAACAACAAAATCACCACGACGACGGCGGCAACGACGAAGATGACAACGATGACAGTCAAAATGAACGTGATGACGATAATGATGATGATGATGATGATGATGATAATAATAATAACGGTGATAGCGAACGCAGCGATGACTGCCAACGACAACAATGACAATGATGTAGAAGCCGACTGTACGGCTACGACGATGATTAGACAACCCGCAACTTATAGCGACAGAGATAGCGGTGACGAGGAGGACGAGGAGAAGGAGGAGTAGGACGAGGCCGAGGACGAGGACGAGGACGACGAGTACGAGGAGGACGAGGAGGAGGACGATGACGAGGACTAGGAGGACGAGGACGAGGGCGACAACACGGCAGGTGTCCGTAAACCACTGCTTTTGAAGAGAAAGGAGAGCCAGCTTAATGTGTCATTAACTGTGAGGGGCAAAGTCACAACGACAGTGTCCGTAAACCACTGCTTTTGAAGAGAAAGGAGAGCCAGCTTAATGTGTCATTAACTGTGAGGGGCAAAGTCACAACGACAGTGTCCGTAAACCACTGCTTTTGAAGAGAAAGGAGAGCCAGCTTAATGTGTCATTAACTGTGAGGGGCAAAGTCACAACGACAGTGTCCGTAAACCACTGCTTTTGAAGAGAAAGGAGAGCCAGCTTAATGTGTCATTAACTGTGAGGGGCAAAGTCACAACGACAGTGTCCGTAAACCACTGCTTTTGAAGAGAAAGGAGAGCCAGCTTAATGTGTCATTAACTGTGAGGGGCAAAGTCACAACGACAGTGTCCGTAAACCACTGCTTTTGAAGAGAAAGGAGAGCCAGCTTAATGTGTCATTAACTGTGAGGGGCAAAGTCACAACGACAGTGTCCGTAAACCACTGCTTTTGAAGAGAAAGGAGAGCCAGCTTAATGTGTCATTAACTGTGAGGGGCAAAGTCACAACGACAGTGTCCGTAAACCACTGCTTTTGAAGAGAAAGGAGAGCCAGCTTAATGTGTCATTAACTGTGAGGGGCAAAGTCACAACGACAGTGTCCGTAAACCACTGCTTTTGAAGAGAAAGGAGAGCCAGCTTAATGTGTCATTAACTGTGAGGGGCAAAGTCACAACGACAGTGTCCGTAAACCACTGCTTTTGAAGAGAAAGGAGAGCCGAAGCGGAATCGAAGTGAAGTCCTTCGCAGGGACAAACATGTATATTATTACACAAACAAGCACCCCCCTGCCCCCCCTTCCCCACTCCCCATCAACCCCCAAACACACACAGACACACACACACACACACACACACACACACACACACACAGACACAAAGAAAAGAAAAGGAAAACAAACACTCTGGTAAATACA
>JABMCL010002056.1:380000-397500 GCA_018857735.1 Alviniconcha marisindica
CACAGCCCGTCAGCTGCTGTCGTCGTTGTTGTTGTTTTTGTTGTTGTGTGGTGGTGTTTCGGCCCAGCACCACCATCGACCCTGCAACCACACAGAATAATAGACTATAGCTAGACCAAGCCCCATTTTCTCTTTTTTTTTTTTTGTTGTAAAATTTCCCCCCAGCCGAACGCTCTGGAGGTCGCTCACCCGCCTGCATACAGGGGGGGATTGCGGGTGGTTGGTCTTTTTTGTTTTTTTTTTTTTAAATTCATTATCATTTATGGGACAGGGACCGCAGCCGTTTCGGTGTTGCGTGTGTGTTGGTGTGGTGTGTGTGTGTGTGTGGGGTGTGTGTGTGTGTGTGTGTGTGTGTGTGTGTGTGGGTTTGACGTGTTTGGGTGGTGTGTTGTGTGTGTGTGTGTGGTTGTTGGGGGTTTGTGGTGTGTGGTGTGTGGTGTTGTGTTGTGTGTCTGTGTGTGCCCTGTGGGGTTTTTGTCGTTTTGGTGGTTTGTGCGTCGGCGAGCTGCGTGCGGCGTGTCTGTGTTTTTTGGGGCCCTGTGGAGCCCCCCCCGCGGCATCTGTCCGTCCCCCCGTTTCTGTGCGCAGTGTGCTTGCACGATTTAAGCACCGCCTTTGCACCGTTCCAGTGGGCAGCGATGCAGAACGATGTACCAGGGGTTATGAGGGTTCCGCCGACATGATCCATCCGCCAGACTTCCCAACACACACACACACACACACACACACAGCCACGGGCAACCTCACACCACGGACCACCTACCCACGAACGACCATTTCCGTATCGCTGGACTAACTCCGCCAGTTCTGGTCTGTACGCAAAGCAAAAGTAAGTAACCATGGTGCTTGGCCACAAAAACCCTAAGGCTTATTAGGGACGGAAGTCTCGTTCGTAAGGGTAAAAAATGGTTCCCAAAGCCACAGAAACCATAAGGTTTTAAAGGAATTTTCCCCAAAATGGAAAAAAATTTTCTCCACAAAAATTTTAAACTGGGGGGAATTTGGGGGTCCCCCTTAAAATTTGGTTTAATGCGATATTTTGCTGTGCATCCTCAATAAAAACCTTCCTGTCAACAATTTTTTATCTTTTGCTGGCATCCTTCTAACAACCTTCCTGTCACAATGCGTTATCTTTCGTTTTGATCCTACGTAACCAACCTTCCTGTCATCAATGCTGTATATCTTTTCGCTGTGCATCCTACAGTAACCAACCTTCCTGTCAACAATGCTGTGTATCTTTTTGCTGTGCATCCTACAGTAACCAACCTTCCTGTCAACAATGCTGTGTATCTTTTTGCTGTGCATCCTACAGTAACCAACCTTCCTGTCAACAATGCTGTGTATCTTTGTGCTGTGCATCCTACAGTAACCAACCTTCCTGTCAACAATGCCGTATATCTTTCGCTGTGCATCCTACAGTAACCAACCTTCCTGTCATCAATGCCGTATATCTTTCGCTGTGCATCCTACAATAACCAACCTTCCTGTCATCAATGCTGTATATCTTTCCTTGTGTATCCTGCAGTAACCAACCTTCCTGTCAGCAATCATATGGAAGAGAACATATACCCTATCGCTAAGGGGTGGGTCGGGTGGCGGAGGGAGGGAGGGAGGGAGTATGGAGGTGGGGTAAGAGGGAGACTATATATATATAATATATACCTATCGCTACACTGTCATCACCCAAATCAGTGACTCCTCCTACATTACGATTGGCAGCGATGAGAGCCGTTTGAATGTTTCATTAACTCTGAGGGGCAAAGTCACAGAGACAGTGCGCACAAACCACAACTTTTTTTTTTTTTTTTCTTTTTTTTTTGGTGGGGGGAAGGGGGAGAGAGAGAAAGGACAGCCGAAGCGGAATCGAGCCGAGGTCCTTCTGCTTACCAGCGCCTCACCGCTAGGCCAAAAATGGACCTATCCATACATAGGTCCATGGGTCAAACCGACTCACTGTGAGCCGGTTTGGCCTAGCGGTAGGGCGTTAGGCTGGTAAGCAGAGGGACCTCGGTTCGAATCCGCTTCGGCTCTCCTTCTCTTCAAAGCTTGTGGTCTGTGGACACTGTCTTGTGACTTTGTCCCTCACAACTATTGAAACATTAAAATGGCTCTCATCACTGCCCATCTTAATGCAGGAGTCATTCTGGTGGTGACAGTGTATCGACAGGTATATAATCTCCTTCCCGCACCTCCGTACCCACTTCCCCCCGTCCCTAATAAGCCTGATGGTTTCTGTGGACGTTAAGCACCATGTCTTTTATTTAATCGAGCCGAGGTCCTTCTGCTTACCAGCCTAAAGCCCGTTCTTAATTGGGCGAACATTTGTTCGCGAACCTAGTTGGGAGTATTCGGCGAACCTAGCTGGTTCTTAATTGGGAGAACTTTTCTTCTAGAACCTAGTTGGAAGTATTCGTCGAACTGCGACAAGCTATATTCGGGTCCAAAGAATCGCTCAACATGTTCTGGGAACATTCGCCCTATTCGACGAACATTGCTTCTCATTGGCTGAGTGCAGAGCTCTCCTGTGGAGGAGGAAGAAATAAAAATTAAAATGGATGACGGTGTCGCTAGGTTTTTCACTCCTTCGGGGGGATTTTTTTTAATTTGTTGACTTGTGGGAGGCGCAGCCTTGTCTCGGGGACCCAGAATGAGATAGTAGTTAGTTGAATTACCCTGTGAGGGATCATTAAAGTATATTGACTTGACCTGACTTGACTTTAGCCTACATTTTCGATCATGCTGTCTGCTGCGCGTCTGCCACAAGTTCGGGCCGAAGCTTGCGTCTCATTACAAGCCAGGTGAAACGAAGTAAAGTTCGTCGAACTGTCCGAACCACGTTCGGCGAACTAAAAGTTCAGTTACGAAACGAACCATAGTTCGTCGAACTGTCCGAAGTATGTTCGGCGAACAAACCTTCGCCCAGTTAAGAACGGGCTTAACAACGCCTTACCGCTGTGCCAAACCGACTCGCTGCAATGGTCTGTACGTACGCCGAGACGGTGGTCAATATTATCACACCCTCATCTCGTCAGTCGGACCTCCGGGAAAGGGCCATGGGAGAGGTCAAAGGTTGCACCTCCAATTGACCTTTGCCTCAACAACACGTCAGGTCAATTGGAACCGTAAGTGTTCGGGAAAGAGGTACAGTCTTGGAGAGATCAGTGCATGCAGTTGCTAGCGCTGGCATTGTGTACGCGCGCAGCACAGCGGAACGAACATGACATAGTCTGGGTGTCTAGGAGGCTATTGCGCAGGTCTACCAAAAATATTGTCCAAATACGACCTGCCGGTTAGGTTTTAGTCCGGTGGTGATACTCCAGTAATTACACTTTGCTTTTATAACCATCTCTCTCTCTCTCTCTCTCTCTCTCTCTCTCTCCCCTTTTCTCACTCACCACACACACACACACACACACCACATATACAACACACACACACACACAACACACACACACACTCCTTATAATTTAAAAACACACACACACAACAACACACACCACACACAACAACACACACACACCACCACACACACCACACACACACACACACAACACACACACACACACACACACACACACACACTTACTTCTTTGGTTTTAAATTGTTGAGAAGGAAACAGCGGAGAGACAAACAAAGGAACGGTGACTGATCTTTACAGAGAGCAGAGAAGAGAGAGAGAGAGAGAGAGAGACAGACAGACAGACAGATAGACAGAGACAGAGGCCAGGGGAGAGAGAGAGAGAGAGAGAGAGACTAGACAGACAGAAACAGATTAAGACAGAGATTACTTTTAGGCCGGGGGTAAGAGGGGAGAAGCGAGACCCCCAATAATTAAGACAGAAACACGAGAGCGGGGGGAAAAGAGGAGGAGAGAAGAGAGAGAGAGAGAGAGAGAGAGAGAGAGAGAGAGACTACACCCAACGACCGCATGTAAGCAGTTTAACCCGATCTCACACACGTCGTTATTTACATCTTTCCGCCGCGCGGAGTAAGCTCCCCTCAAGGAATGCAATCCAGACCCTCGGTAATTATCGCCTCCTCTCGCTAATCACTTCTTCCACCCCACCACCCCACCCCCACCCCGCTATCTAATTAAAACCACGTTGGTCGGGCAGCATGCCGGCGGTTTATCAGTAGTAGAGCCACTTTCAGTTTGGTTTCCCTTGTACAACACACTGACTCTATCTACACTGACACACACTGCTCACGTCCACACACACACACACACACACACACACACACACACACACACACACACACACACACACACAACAACACACTTCTACCCACACCAACAAACTACTCACTCTGACACACACTGACGCACCCACAATGACGCACTTCTACCCACACCCAAAAATTACCCACACTGACGCACACACATTGCTCACGTCGACACACCCACCCACAACGACACGCTTGTACCCACACCAACAAACTACTCACTCTGACGCACACTGCTCACGTCGACATACCTATCCACAACGACACGCTTGTACCCACACCAACAAACCGCTAACACTGACACACACTGACACTCACGTCGACACACCCACCCACAATGACACACTTCTACCCACACCAACAAACTGCTAACAGTGACACTCACGTCGACACACCCACCCACAATGACACACTTCTACCCACACCAACAAACTGCTAACACTGACACTCACGTCGACACACCCACCCACAATGACACACTTCTACCCACACCAACAAAACTGCTCACACTGACACTCACGTCGACCCACCCACCCACAATGACACTTCTACCCACACCAACAAACTACCCACTCTAACACACACGGCTCACGTCGACACATCCACCCACAATGACACACTTCTACCCACACCAACAAACTACTCATTCTGACGCACACTGACGCACACTGCTCACGTCGACACATCCACCGACAATAACACACTTCTACCTTCTACCCACGCCAACAAACTACACATACTGACACACACTGACGCACACGGATCACGTCGACACACCCACAATGACACACTTCTACCCACATCAACAAACTACTCACTCTGACACACACGGCTGACATCGACACACCCACGATGACACACTTCTACCCACACCAACAAACAATGTCACACACTACCCATACTGAAACTAATAATAATGATAATAAAAGTACTTGTAAAGCGCAAAATCGTGACCCACTACCCACACTGACACTACCCGCACCGATACACTACCCACACAGACACTACCCGCACCGATACACTGCCCCCACTGACACTACCCACACCGACACACTACCCACACTAACACTGCCCACACTGACACTACCCACATCGACACACTACCCACATTGACACTACCCACACTGGCACTACCCACATTGACACACCACCCACACTGACACTACCCACATTATCACACTACCCACACTGACACTACCCGCACCGACACACTACCCGCACCGACACACTACCCACACTGACACTACCCACACTGACACTACCCACGCTGACACACTACCCACACTACCCACGCTGACACTACCCACACTGACACTACCCACATTGACACGCTACCCACACTACCCACGCTGACACTACCCCCACTGACACTACCCACACTGACACTACACTAGCAATACTAGCCACACGAAGACGTAGCTCAAAGTAATCGGGTTTTAACGCCAGGTCCACCGCGCAGATCTCACCAAGGCGTGCCAGCCAAGAAAACCCAGCCACAACCACCGCAACGACAGCCACAACGACAACAACAACGACAACAACAAGAACAACAACAACAACAACAATCAAAACTATTTCAACAAATAAACCTACACGCTGACACGACACGCACGGTCAAACCGCACAGGTGAAATCAGGTTAAGTAAAACCTGGCTGCAGGTAGGTTAGTACGCAGACAGGTAGGTAGGTAGGTAGGTAGGTAGGTCGGCAGGTTGTTACCTTGCGGCTGCTGCTGTTGCTGCTGCTGCTGCTGCTGGCGACGTCGCGAGGCGGCGGTGGGCCACATCTTGGCAAAGTGCCAGAACCGCCGACCCCCGCTGCCCTTCGATGTTGCTGACGCTGGTGGTGGTGGTGGTGGTGGTAGTGGTAGTGGCCAGGGGTGTCCCACCCCCTCCCTCCTCCTCATCCACCCGTCACAGCTCGCTACGCTGCTGCAGGACCCGACCTCACGGCATCCACACCCGGGGTATAAAATGTAGCCGCGGTCCACCCGACAGGGTGCGTAGGTCGCGTCTCGTGTCGTCCACCCGAACACTCGGCCACCGTAGAGACGTTGGCCTGTACATTCAGCTGAACACGCGCCTACTCCACCGCCAAAGCCGTGCAGAGCTATGCAGCCACATTGAACTCTCCGCCGCCCAGGTAGTGTAGATCTATGCAGCTGCTCGAACTCTCTACCGTCCAAGAAGTGTGGATCTATGCAGCTACTTGAACTCTCCACCGTCCAAGAAATGTAGATCTATGCAGCTACTTGAACTCTCCACCGCCAAAGCCGTGCAGAGCTATGCAGCCATATTGAACTCTCCGCCGCCCAGGTAGTGTAGATCTATGCAGCTACTTGAACTCTCCACCGTCCAGGAAGTGTAGAGCTATGCAGCCTCTTGAACTCTCCACCGCCAAAGACGTGTAGATCTGTGCAGCTACTTGAACTCTCCACCGTCCAGGAAGTGTAGATCTATGCAGCCACTTGAACTCTCCACCGTCCAAGAAATGTAGATCTATGCAGCCACTTGAACTGTCCACCACCGAAGAAGTGTAGATCTATGCAGCCACTTGAACTCTCCACCGTCCAAGAAATGTAGATCTATGCAGCCACTTGAACTCTCCATCACCGAAGAAGTGTAGATCTATGCAGCCACTTGAATTCTCCGCCGTCCAAATAGTGTAGATCTAAGCAGCCACTTGACCAATCAGCAGGCGAAGAATTGTAGAGCTACATCCGTCTGAATAGTCAAAAAGTGAAGAAGTGTAAATCGGCACATCCATTTGAACATCTCACAGCCAAGGAAGTGTAGATAACGGGCGAAGATGTGTAGATCTATACATCCTTTCGAGTACTCCAAGAGCGAAATCCATACGTCAAACTGAACACTCCGCCGGCGAAAAAGTGTAGATTTATGCAACCACTTGAACACCCTACCGCCAAAGAAATATAGATCTATACATCCTTTCGAGCACTCAAAGAGCGAAATTCATATGTCAGACCGAACACTCTATTAAAAGACGTGTAGATCTGCGCAACCACTTGACCACTGAACGGCACATCTATCTGAGCAGTCAAAGATCAAAAATGAGTAGAGCTATACGTCAAAGTGAACACTCTACCGCTATACGTCAAACTGAACACTCTACCGCTATGCGTCAAACAGAACACACTACCGGCTAAGAAATATAGATCTCTACATCCACCTGGAAACTCATTCAGAGATGCAAGGGTAGATCTGTATTATATTCCTGAACACTCAACATGTGAAGAAAGGGGTAGATCTGTATTACATCCACATGAACACTCGGCCTGAGATACAAGGGTAGATCTACATTACATCTACCTGAGTACTCAACGGGGAAGAAATGTAGATCGATACATCAAATTTCACGGTAAACGGGCGTTCAACACTATACACTGAACATCTGCAAACACAAGGTGGTATCCTCTTTTCTTTTCATTTTAATACACACACACACACACACACACACACACACACACGCACACACGCACGCACGCACGCACGCACGCACGCACACGTAAACACGCACACACACGCACATACATAACACACACACACACACACACACACACACACACACACACACACACACACACACCACACACATTCCATTTTTAGAAAGCTCACCACAAGCACCTTAGTGCCATCGAAACACTCCAAGACGACGGCGGAGTGTCTACGGCGAACGCGAAGACTCTACTGTTCACAACCTCCCCTTGCCATGACACTGAATAAAGAATAAGGCCTTGAACATTGGTAATTAGAGCTTCCGGTTTAACGGGCCACACTTCCATGAACACAGTCAAGCGTGAAAGAAAAGTCAATACGACACCGTCAAACTCAGTATAATACGACACCGCCAAACCCAATATAATAATACTACACTGCCAAACTCAATGTAATAATACAACACTGCCAAACTCAATGTAATAATACTGCACTGCCAAACTCTATATAATAATACTACACTGCCAAACCCAATATAATAATACTACACTGCCAGACTCAATATAATAATACGACACCGCAAAAAACAATATAATAATAATACATTGCCAAACTCAATATAATAATACGACACTGCCAAACTCTGTATAATAATACGACACTGCCAAACTCAATATAATAATACGACACTGCCAAACTCAATATAATAATACGACACTGCCAAACTCAGTATTGTAATACGACACCCCCAAACTCAATATTGTAGGACATCGCCAAAACTCAATATAATACAACGCCGTCAAACTCAAGAATTATAGTATGACACCGCCAAAACTCAACACCGCCAAACTCAATAAAATAAGACCCCGCCAAACTCAAAAACAATATATATAGTACCACATCGCCAAACTCAATACAGCATTACACCGCAAAAAACAACAACCCAGTAAAGAAAATTCTTCACAGTACGACAGCGTTAAACTCAATCAACTACACAACGCCAAACACGGCAGTATCAGTGCAGCAGCAGCAGCAGCAGCAGCCACGCATGGAAACACACACGACATTGTGCAGAAGTCTTGTGAACCGTGAAGCGTGAAGCACCCACAGAGAGTCTTTGTGCGAAGCCAACGCTTCCTACCTACCTACCCAGGTCGGATGCAGATGGAACAGTGACTATATACACGAGACTGCAGAGCCGACAGAAGGAAAGGAAGAAAAAGAAGAAGAGGAAGAAAAAGAAGGGGCAGCACTGAAGCAGCGCTTTACTACACAGTCTCCAAGTCACGTTTCTGGGTTCCGCGGGTTCCAGGGGCTATCCACCGGGTCAGAACACAAAGCCGCCGTCTGTTGGAGGGGGGTGGGTGAGGGAGGGCCGGGGGGGGGGGGGGGCAAAGGGGTACATTCCTCACACGAGACTATTCCCGCCTTGCTGCTTCTCTCGTCTCTCCAGTCCCCTTCATCATCATCATCATCAGTCTTAAAGATGCCCTTCACACCTGACCCGTCGTGCTTGCCTCTTCACACACATCTAGTTCCTTTCATCACCATCAGTTTTAAAGATGCTCTTCCAGTTCCTGTCACTGATAACTCACGCCAGAAACCTTGCTGCCTGACAAACCACCCACGCATCTTAAAGATGCCCTTAACCAACAAGCTCACGCGGGACCTGATGCCGAGCCTGCTGCTTCACGGGTTTCCTCACCAACCGAAGTCTTAAAGGTAGGTAGTGTTGCTTAATGTCCTCAGATGTCAGTTGACATATTAGGGACAAGCTGTGACCAATGCCGAAGCATGGTTCAATATAGCTTTACGTCCACGGAAACCAGAAGGCTCGTTAGGACGGACAGCCCAGGACGGCCATCTCGACTCTCACACAGCTCCTGAACTATGATGTGAGTGCCCGTGATACGATACGTAGGTAGGTAGTGTTGCTTAATGTCCTCAGATGTCAGTTGACATATTAGGGACAAGCTGTGACCAATGCCGAAGCATTGTTCAATATAGTTTTACGTCCACGGAAACCAGAAGGCTCGTTAGGACGGACAGCCCAGGACGGCCATCTCGACTCTCACACAGCTCCTGAACTATGATGTGAGTGCCCGTGATACGATACGTAGGTAGGTAGTGTTGCTTAATGTCCTCAGATGTCAGTTGACATATTAGGGACAAGCTGTGACCAATGCCGAAGCATGGTTCAATATAGCTTTACGTCCACGGAAACCAGAAGGCTCGTTAGGACGGACAGCCCAGGACAGCCATCTCGACTCTCACACAGCTACTGAACTATGATGTGAGTGCCCGTGATACGATACGTAGGTAGGTAGTGTTGCTTAATGTCCTCAGATGTCAGTTGACATATTAGGGACAAGCTGTGACCAATGCCGAAGCATGGTTCAATATAGCTTTACGTCCACGGAAACCAGAAGGCTAGTTAGGACGGGCAGCTCAGGACGGCCACCTCGACTCTCACACAGCTCCTGAACTATGACCGAAGTCTTAAAGATGCCGTGCATCCACAAGTCACACCAGGCCCTTGCTGCTTCACAAACATCCACAGACCCCTCGGCAGCTTGAGTCTTAAAGATGCCCTTCACTGAGAAGTCACAGCAGACAACTTGCTGCTTCACAAACATTCATTGCCCCCTCATCAACCTGAGTCTTAAAGATGCTCTTCAATGAGAAGTCACAGCCGACAACTTGCTGCTTGACACACCTCTCTGTAATTCCCTTTCATCAGCATCAGCCTTAAAGATGCCACTCCCCTCATCACCTTGAGTCTTAAAGATGCTCTTCAATTAGAAATGTCACAGCCGACAACTTGCTGCTTGACACACCCCTCTGTAATCCCCTTTCATCAGCATCAGTCTTAAAGATGCCCTTCACTTGCAAGTCACTCCAGACAATGTGCTGCATGATAAATGATTGTGCTGCTGACGTCTTCACTGGCTGACTGATTGTTTTTGTGTGTGTGTGTGTGTGTGTGTGTGTGTGTGTGTGTGTGTGTGTGTGTGTGTGTGGCGCGCGCGTGTTGTGTGTGTGTGTGTGTGTGTGTGTGTGTGTGTGTGGTGGGGGCGTGGTGTTTGTGTTGTGCGTGGTTGGAGATGTGTGTCTGTGTAGTGTGGTGGGGGTGGGTTAGGGAGGGGGGGTGGTGTGCTGTGACGATGTGTGGCATGTGGGTCGTGTGTGTGTGGTGTGTGTGTGTGTGTGTGTGTGTGGGTGTGTGTGGTGTGTTGTGTGTGTGTGTGTGTGTGTGGTGTGCGTGTGTGTGCGGTAGGTTTGTGTGTGTGTGTGTGTGTGTGTGTGTGTGTGTGTGTGTGTGTGTGCTGGTGTGTGCGAGGGGGAGGGGGCGAAGAGTCAGAGATGTAATGCAATGTTAAATTAGGTTGTGTATTGTTGTAATATTTCATGCATAGAGCTTTGGGCCTCACACATGTATAGTCACAGAGGGATTCGGCGCATTAGAAATGCATTTATTACTATTATTATTATAAACCTCCACGACATGCGAGTTAAAGATGCCCCCGCCCCCTACCCAAGGTACACATCTAATCTCCTCAAGCGTCATCGGTCTTAAAGATGCCCTTCACTGACAATTGAGCCACACCAGACTGACACAGTGCAGACAGTACAGCAGTAGCAAAACGCCCCGTCACCGCACCTTCAAGTTCCAGAACCGGCTGCGAGCTACAGCAGCAGTCAAAAAATAGCCAGATGAACCCGTCACCGCAATTTCAGTTCCGAATCTGGCTTTCAGCAGTGACAGCAGTACAGCAGTAAAAATAAACTAAAAAAAAGAAAAAAGAAGCCATGTGACAAGAAGTTCCAGAGCCGGGTGTTAGCAGTAGCAGCAGTACAACAGTTAAAAAATAAAATACATATAAAGTCCCGTCACAGTATCTTTAAGTTCCAGAGCTGACTGTCAGCAGTACAACACTTTAAAACAAAACAAAAAGCTCCGTCATCGCACCTTTAAGTTCCTGAGCCGGCTGTCAGCAGAAGCAGCTGTACAACAGTTTTTTTGTTGTTGTTGTTTTTTAAAGCCCCGTCACCGCACCTTTATGTTCCAGAACTGGCTGTCAGCAAAACAGTAAAAAAAAAAAAAAAAAAAGCCACGCCACAGCACCTTTCAGTTCCAGACCCGGCTGTCAGCAGCCGCAGCAGTACAACAGTTATATAAATAAATACAAAGATAAAAAGCCCCCGTCACAGCACCTTTAAGCTCCAGAGCTGGCTGTCAGTTGGAGAAGCAGTAAAACAGTTGCTGAAGTACAACAGTTTAAGAAAGAGAGAAGAAAAAGAAAAAAGGAGAGAAAAAAAGAAGCCCCAGTTAAGCACCTTTAAGCTCCAGAGCCGACCGTCAGTTAGTTGCCGGGGCAGTGAAACAGTTGCTGAAGTACAAACAGAAGCAAAACAGGGGGGGGGGAATGATGGCGGGAATGCAGCCGTAGGTGAACTTGACTACCCCCCCCTTACCTCAAACCCCACCCCACCCATGCATCTTTTTTGTTGCCAGCATTGTACATCTCACCTGGACACTTTTACTCAAGAGCGGGTGGGGTGAGAGGCGGGGCCGGTTGTGGGGGATGAGGGGGGAGAGGGGTGTGTGTGGTGGGGGGGGGGGTAGTGGTGGGGGGGGGGAGGAGGGAAAGGAAAAAGAACAAAACAAACAAACACAGGACTAAAACTCGTAACCTCTCAGTCCGTGTGTGTGTTGGGGGGGGGGGGGTTGTGAGTGAGAGAGAGAGAGTGTGGGGGGGGGGTATGTGTGTGGTGAGAGAGAGGGAGGGAAAAGAGAGAGAGAGAGTGTGTGTGTGTGTGTGTGTGTGTGTGTGTGTGTGTGTGGTGTGAGTAGTGAGTGAGTGAGTGAGTGAGTGTGTTTTAGTGGTGGTGTGTGTGTGTGTGTGGTGTGTGTGTGTGTTGTGTGTGTGTGTGTGTGTGTGTGTGTGTGTGTGTGTGTGTTTTGTTTTGTGTGTGGTGAGTGTATTTTTTGAGTTGAGTGGTGCGTGCTGTGAGTGTGCGGCATGCGGATGTGGTGTGGTGATGTGTGTGTGTGTGTGTGTGTGTGGTTTTGTGTGTGTGTGTGTGTGTGGTGGGGGTGTTTGGTTACGCGAGGCGACCCTGTGCGGCAGACGGGACGTTAAAATCCAAGAACCAACTAACGCCATATCACGCCTGTGTGAAAGTGTGTTTTGGGGGGGAGAGAGAGGGGGGGGGGGAGAGAGAGAGAGAGAGAGAGAGAGAGAGAGAGGGAGACACACACACACACACACACACACAACCACACACAAGAAAAACAGAGGGAAAAACAGAGAAGAGACAGAACAGAGGAGACAGAGAGAGACAGGGCAGACAGAATGCGAGATTTGGGGGGAGACAGACACAGAGAGAGAAAGACAGAAACAGAGAGACAGAGAGAGACAGAGACAGAGAGACAGAGACAGGGACAGACCTTTATTTGTCTACAGGCCTGTGGCCCGTTTCATAGGGAGTGTGAACAAACAGCAGAAAATACTCTTAGCATAATGTGCTAACGACAAAAAGTAAACAAAAACAAAATAGATAGATCCACACGCAGACAGACACAGAATGTAGCTCTTTACTCTTAAAAATAAACACATTTTGACGGATCCAAACCCAGACACAGAACGTAGCTCTTTACTCTTAAAAATAAACACATTTTGACGGATCCAAACACACACAGAATGTAGCTCTTTACTCTTAAAAATAAACACAATTTGACGGATCCAAACACAGACACAGAAGTAGCTCTTTACTCTTAAAAATAAACACAATTTGACGGACCCAAACACAGAAAACAGAATTAGCTCTTTACTCTTAAAAATAAACACAATTTTGACGGACCCCCAAAAACAGAAAAGAATTAGCTCTTTACTCTTAAAAATAAACACATTTGACGGACATACACAGACAGAATGTACCTTTACTCTTAAATAAACAATTTAGGTTAAAAAAAAAGAATGTACCCCTTTTCTCTATAAACTTAAGAGCAAAGAAAATAAACTTGGCCATGTTAAGCAGTGTACGTATCACCAGTGCAATCACTGAGCTATGGCAGTTTTCTTTTACGCTCTGCTTCGTACGACTTCCAGACCTGCATCTTTCACGTTCCAAAATAGTCATAAAGCAGCCGTACACGTCAAACCACACTTTTGGAGGAGAGAGAGAGAGAGAGAGAGAGAGAGAGAGAGAGAGAAAAGGAAAAACAGAGACAGAGACAGACAGACAGAGAAGAAGACAGACGAGACAGGACAGATAGAGACAGAGCAGGGAGACAGACAAGGAAAGAGACAGAGACGCGAGAGAAGGACAGAGAGGCACAGGGGGACACAGAAGAGACGAGACGCGAGACAGGACGGGGACAAAGAAAGAAACACAGACACAGAGGGGGGGGGGGTCAATGGCTTTACGTCCACAGAGCCCTAAGGAATTTGGGGAAAGGCCACCCTCGGCTTTTTCCTCACGGGGTTCTGCCTTCTTTTTTAGGTGCTTTGTCCACGAAACCATAAAGGGGGTTTTTAGGGACGGGCGATGGGGTAGGGGGGAAAAGGGGGATTACATACCTATCGCTCACGTCACCATCAAAGGACGAAACTATAAGACTTATTAGGGGCGGGCGATGGAGGGAGGGGGAAAAAGGAGATTACATACCTATCGCTTTCCTGTCACCTCGAATGACCTCCCGGGGGGCAACGAAGGGCCCTTTTGTTTCATTAAATGGGGAAGGGGAAATCACAAACGGTGTCCCCAAAACCCAACCTCCCGGAAAAAAGGACGGGCCCAAAAGGGATCGACCCAGGCCTTTTGTTTTCCAGCCCCAAACGCCTTCCCCTGGGCCAACCGGGCCCCACGGACCCACCCCGCCCCAATTTTCCTCGCCCCCCTCCCCTTCTGGCTGCGTTTTAAAACCCCCAACCCCGACGGGCGCGGGGCGTTAGCAAAATTAAAACTGCACCATTTTTAAAAAAGGAACTATTTAACGAGGAAAACGGGGAATCGTTTCCGTGAACCCGGTCTTTTGTTTCCCCAAAACTTTGGGGGGAAACAGCCAAGAAAACATGCATGTGGGAAAGGGGGGCACCACGTGTTTGACGTTGAAATCTTCGGGGCCTATCACCTGCCTTTCTGACACCCCGGGTTTTTAAATTTTTCAACAGTGCTATCGGGGGAAACCTACCAAGGAGCGCGAGACTCGCAAAAATCGGGTAGAAATTTTTTGTTTTTTTTTCATGTTGGTGTGTGTGTGTGTGTGTGTGTTTGTTTGTGTGTGCGTGCGTGCGTGCGTGCGTGGGGTGCGTGCGGGGTGCGTGCGTGCGATGCCGGGCCCCGTACCCTTTACGTACGCCGGAATTTGCGTGAGAAAAAAGGGGGAGAGAGAGGGTGTGGGGGTGTGTGTTTTGTGTGTGTGTGTGTGTGTGTTTGGAAACCCTAAAAAATTTTGGGGGTTGGTTTTTTGGGGAAAAGGAAAGGGGGGGGGGGGGGGAAGAGAGAGAGAGAGGAAGGGAAAAGGGGGAAAAAGGAATTTTGGGCGGGGGAAAAAATTTTTGATATTGTGTTTTTAAAAAAAAAAAAAAAGGAAAAAAAATTGGGGGGGAGGTGTTGGTTGGGGTGTGTGTGTGTGTGTGTGTGTGTGTGTGTGTGGGGAGAGAGAGAAAAGGGGAGAAAAGGGGGGGAGGGGGGGGGGTGTGTGTTTTTTGTGTGTGTGTGTGTGTGTGTGTGTGTGTGTGTGTGTGTGTGGGGCGGGGGCCCAAGGTGTGTTATCCCTGTGCCTGTTTTTTGCCCACAATTGGTGTCCCTCATAATGAAATGGGGAAACATTGTGTCCGTCATTACCCTTTCGTCCTCCCAAAACTTTCGTTTTTCTCTTCATTACGTATATTCTTGTTGTCACGGGACGCCTTTTTGGCTGGGAAAAAAAGTAGGGGGGGGGCGAGGAGGGCAGGGGGGGGGGGAAAGGGAGGGGCAAGGGGCCGGGAAGGGGGGCCCCCAAATTAGGAAACCAGAACCCCGGGGCCCTCCCCTTCTCCGGCCCCAAATTTCCTTTTGGGGAAGGGCCCCGGCCAAACCGCGCCCAGCCTCCAACCTCCCAGCGTCAATTTCCCCGCCCCCCCCTTTTTCCCCCCCCCTCTCCCTCCCCCCCCGGGTCTCCCCTCGGGCAAAATTACTTCCCCAGGGGAAGGGGGTTGATGAAGTGAGCTGTGTGTATATTTAGCGAAAACCCCCACAGGGGGAAAAAAAAGGGGATAGCTTGGCCTTTTTGGGGGGGCAAATTTTCCTATCGAAAAAGGGGATATTTCCCCCTTCCCCCCGGTAAAATTTTCCGGTAGAAAGGGTTTTTTAAAACCCAAACACACACACACACACACCGGCCCCCCCGGGTTTTCCCCACACACACAACCCCCCACACATTAAAAACACACACAAAACACACACACACACACACACACACACACACACCCCCACAACAAACGGGTATATTTTGGGGGCCCCGGCCAAAAAAAACTTACTTTTAAATGCGCAGTTTTGGACAATCCTTTCGTTCTCAAAGCAAAGGGGGAAAAGGGGCCTTGGGGTTTATCGGTCGTTTCCTGGGTGGGGTTTTATGGGGTCGGGTTCTTTGGGGGTTCTCCCACCTGCTTCCGTTGTGGGGGGGGCTGGCCCTTTTCGGGTGTTTTTTTGTTGTCGTTGTTTTTTGTTTTTTCCACAAATTTGGGAATTTTAAATTTGGTTTTCCCTTCCCCTTTCCCCTGTCTCTCCTTCTGTCTCCCCTTTCCTTTTTTCCCCCCCCCACCCCTCTGTCTTTTGTCTGTCCCCCCCCGCCTGCCTGTCTCTGTCTGTCTGTTTTCTGTCTCTGTCTCTCTGTTTTTTTTTCTCTGTTTCTCCCCCCTTTCCCCTGTTTCTCTTTTTCCTCTGTTTTTCCCCGCCCCCCCCCTTTTGCCCCTTTTTCCTCTGTCTCTGTTTTTTTCTCTCTGTCTCTGTTTTTCTCTTCCCCTTTTGTTTTCTGGGCCCTTCCCCCCTTCTCCCCTTTTTCTCTCTTCCTCTGTTTTCTTTTCTGTCTCTCTCTTTTCTCTCTCTTTTTTCTGTTTTTTCCCCCTTCCCCCTGTTTTTTTCTCTGTTTTTTTTTTTGGGGGTGGGGTGTAAAAATTCTCTGGTTTTCCCCTCCCCTTTGTTTGTTTTTTCGTTTTTCTTGTCTCTTCCTTTCCTTGTTTTTTTCTTCCTTTTTCCACCTTTTCGGGTCGATTTATTTCGTTTTTTGTTTTTTTCCTCCCCCCCTTTCCACCCCCCCCTTCCCCCCCCCCCCCCCCCCCCCAAAAGCAATGTGTGTTTTGGTTTCGTTTCCGTTTTTTGTTTCATGTTGTTTTCCCCCCTTTCATGCCTTTTTTTTTGTGTTTTTTCCTGTTTGGGTGTTTTTGGGTTTTTGTTTGTGAACCGGCCCAAACCCGGGTTCCATTTTTTCTCTCTCTCTCTCTCTCTCTCTCTCTTCTTTTCCCCCCCTCTCTCCCCTCTCCCCCTCCCTTTCCCTTCTCCCTCCACCTTTCTCTCCTCCACCCCCCCTTTTCTCTCCTTTCCCCCCTCTCTCCCCCCCCTTTTTCTCTCCCCCCCTCCTTCCCTCCCTTCCTTCTCTCTCTCCCCCCCCTTTTCTCTCCCTTCTCCTCTCTCTCCACTTTTTCCCCCTCCCCCTTCCCCCCCCCCTTTTTCCCCTTTTCCCCCTCTCTCTCTCTCTCTCTCTCTCTCTCTCTCTCTCTCTCTCTCTCCCCCCCCACTCTCCTCCCCCCTTTTCCCCCCCACCCCCCCTTTTC
>JABMCL010002056.1:412500-417500 GCA_018857735.1 Alviniconcha marisindica
AATCATCCGAGAGTGGATGGGCGCGGAAAGGGTGGGGTGGGGTGGGGTGGGGTGGGGGGCGAAGTGGGTGAAGGTGTGGGGTTGGGTGGGGGGTGGGGGGGCTTCTCCCAGCAAGCAGCCAACCAAACTCTTAACCCCTTCACTGCCTCAGAAGCGAAGGTCATGCAACGGAAATGGTACCAAGCCGGAAAAGATTAAGACCCTCAGAGAGGTGAGACAGGCGCCACTGGGTCTGAATTAAAACAGGATCGAGTGACGCGGGCATCCTCACCGCGCTCTGTTTGTTTCGTGTGGATAAAAAAAAATTTTTTTAAATACACACAGCAAACCCCCCCCCCCCCCCCACCCCCCCAAGCTTTTAAAATAAATATTGATGATTCCTCTTTCTTTTTAGCGGGTTCGGGATGTTGGAAGCTGTAAGTAAGTAAGTAAGTAAACATGGTGCTTAACGTCCACAGAAACCGTACGGCTTATTAGGGACGGGGAGAAGGGGGGGGGGGGGGGGGGGGGTGGGAAGGAGGGAGATATATACCTATCGCTACACTGTCACCACCAGAATGACTTCTGCATTAAGATGGGCAGCGATGAGAGCCATTTTAATGTTTCAGTAGGAAGGATGGACAAAGTCACAAGACAGTGTCCACAAACCACACCCTTTTTGAAGAGAAAGGAGAGCCGAAGCGGTATCGAACCGAGGTCCTTCCGCTTACCAGCCTAACGCCTTACCGCTAGGCCAAACCGGCTCACAGTTGGGAGCTGTGGTGGTGGTGGTGAAGTGTTGCTTAATGTCCTCAGATGTCAGTTGACATATTAGGGACAAGCTGAGACCAATGCCGAAGCATGGTTCAATATAGCTTTACGTCCACGGAAACCAGAAGGCTCGTTAGGACGGACAGCCCAGGACGGCCACCTCGACTCTCACACAGCTCCTGAACTATGTTGGGAGCTGTTGCAGACTGAAGCCTTACATACTGACCTGGCGCCAAGGCAACGACCTCAAGCTGTGCGATGCCAGGAACTGGGACTCTGTGATGGGGTACGTTTGCACCTTGTTTACTGACTGCACGTTAGCACCTTGTTCACTGACGGTACGTTAGCACCTTCTTTACTGACGTTACGTTAGCACCTTGTTTACTGGCGATACGTTCCCACACAGAACTAGAAATAGCACCTTGTTTACTGACGGTACGTTGGCACCTTGTTTACTGACGGTACGTTGGCACCTTGTTTACTGACGGTACGTTAGCACCTTGTTTACTGACGGTACGTTAGCACCTCGTTTACTGACGGTACGTTAGCACTTTGTTTACTGGCTGCACGTTAGCACCTTGTTTACTGACGGTACGTAATTAGCACCTAGTTTACTTACGGTACGCTAGCACCTTGTTCACTGACGGTACGTTAGCACCTTGTTTACTGACGGTACGTAATTAGCATCTTGTTTGCTGACGGTACGTTAGCACCTTGTTCACTGACGGTATGTTAGCACCTCGTTTACTGACGGTTCGTTAGCACGTTGATTACTGGCGGTACGTTAGCACCTTCTTTACTGACGTTACGTTAGCACCTTGTTTACTGGCGATACGTTCCCACACAGAACTAGAAATAGCACCTTGTTTACTGACGGTACGTTAGCACCTTGTTTACTGACGGTACGTTGGCACCTTGTTTACTAACGGTACGTTAGCACCTCGTTTGCTGATGGTACGTTAGCACCTTGTTTACCGACGGTACATAATTAACACCTTGTTTACTGACGGTACTGACGTTCCACACACTGAGCTAGAAACAGCTCAGAGGTTCCGCACCAGGTCTGTCCGTCTGGCTGTCAGACCGTAACTCTGCAATGCCAGGGACTGGAACTCTGTGATGGGGCACGTTAGCACTTTGTTTATTGACGGTACGCTATAGCACCTTGTTTACTGATGGTACGTTAGCACCTTGCTTTGTTTACTGACGGTACGTTAGCACCTTGTTTATTGACGGTACGTAAGCACCTTGTTTACTGATGGTACGTTAACATCTTCTTAATTGACGGTACGTTACCACCTTGTTTACTGATGGTACGTTAGCACTTTGTTTATTGACGGTACGTTAGCACTTTGTTTACTGACGATACGTAATTAGCATCTTGTTTACTGACGGTACGTTAACACCTTGCTTACTGACGGTATGCAATTAGTACCTTGTTTACTGATGGTACGCTAGTACCTTGTTTACTGATGGCACGCTAGCACCTTGTTTACTGACGGTACGTTAGCACCTTGTTTACTGACGGTACGTAATTAGCACCTTGTTTACTGATGGTACGTTAACATCTTCTTTATTGACGGTACGTTAGCACCTTGTTTACTGATGGTACGTTACCTTAGTTTCTGAGGGTACGTTAGCACTTTGTTTACTGATGATACGAATTTAGCATTTGTTTACGACGGTACGTTAGACCTTGTTTACTGACTGTACTTAGCACCTTTTTCCCTGCTAACTCACTTTTTCTACGGAAACTTTGCCCCTTTTTTTTTACCGACGGTACGTATTAAACCCCTTTTTTTACTGACGGTACTTCCACACACTGAGCGGAAAAAACCCAGCTCAGGGTTCCCACCCAGGTCTGTCCCGTCGGGCTTTTAAACCCCGTGCACTCTTTTCCTCGTAATTTTTTGTCGGGAAAGGAACACCCCCCCCCCCCCCCCCCCCCCCCCCCCCCCCCCCCCCCCCCCCCCCCCCCCCCCCCCTCCCCCCCCCTCCCTCCGTCCCTACCCCTGACCATGATTTTTAAAGGCCGACCCGGGGAAATACATCCCCGGGGGAATTTTTTATGCAACCCGTTTTTTTGGGTAAAATAAATCAAATATATGTATTTTCTTTGTGCATCAGTTGTCCCCCCCTCCTCCATCTGACCCCCTCCTCCTCTTCCTCCCCCCCCCCCCCCCCCCCCCCCCCCCCCCTCTCTCTCCCTCTCCCCCAAACACACACACACACCCCCTCTCTCTCTCTCTCTCCTCTCTCTCTTCTCCTCTCATCTCTTCCCTCCCCTCTCCCCAACACACCAACCACAACAACACACACACACCACCCCACACACACACACACACTCTCACTCACACACACACCACACCCAAAAACACACACCACAACACACACACACACCCACACCCCACCCCACACACCCACACACACCCCCAAAAACCCCCCCCCACAAACACAACCAGGAACACAACCCCCCCCCCCCACACACAACCCAACCACCCCACAACACACACCACCACACCACACACCCACCACACCCCACACAAACACACACCAAAACCCCCCCCACCACACACACAACACACCACCACCAACACTACAAAAACAAAACCCAACCAAACCACAAAAACCCCCCACACACACAAACCCCCACACCCACCCCCCCCCCCCCCACACACACAACACACAACACACACAAACCCACCCACACACGGAGAGACACACCAGTTCAAAGTAACCAAATCGCAAGTCGAAAACTAGATCACAGAGTAGAAGTTACAGTCAAAAAACAGGCGCATTTCACTCCCACCCAACTAAGGGTACGAATCTCACCCAAATAACGGTACAAATATCACCCAATTTATGATACAAATATCACCCAACTAAGGGTACACATCTCACCCAACTAAGGGTACAGATCTCACCCAACTAAAGGTACAAATCTCACCTAACTAAGGGTACAAATCTCACCCAATTAAGGGTACAAATCGCACCCAACTTATGATACAAATATCACCCAACTAAGGGTACACACATCTCACCCAACTAAGGGTACATATCGCACCCAATTGAGGGTACAAATCTCATCCAATTAATGGTACACATCTCACCCAACTTAGGGTACAAATCTCACCCACCTCAGGATACAAATCTCACCCAACTTTGGGTACAAATCTCACCCTACTAAGGGTACAAATCGCACCCAACTAAGGGGACACAAATCTTGCCCAACTAGGGGTACAAATCTGACCCTTACAAATCTCACCCAACTAAGGGTACAAATCGCACCGAAATAAAGGTACAAATCGCACCCAACTGAGGGTACAAATCTCAACCAACCAAATGTACAAATCTCACCCAGCTAAGGGCACAATTCACCCAACTAAGGGTACACATCTCCCCCAAACTAAGGGCCCCCAATTTCACCCACAAAGGTACAAATCTCACCCACGTTAGGGTACACATTCACCCAAAAAGGTACAAACTCCCCACGTTAGGGTACACTTTCCCCCTAAATCCCCGAGACATCCCGTGGATACTGTCGATAACCGCGAGATGTCAGTCACAACGGTTCTCAGTGTTGGATTCACAACGGCATCATGTCGCGGACACCAGCTGTGATCCCAAACACTCAGAAAATGTCATGGCGACAGCTGTGTACAGAACTGTAACCCAACTGGGATCCCCCACTGACACCATTCCCGCCGTCGTCTTCTTTTGTCCCTTCCTCTCTTTTCTTCTCGTCCCTGACGCCCCCCCCCCCCCCCCCCCCCCCCCCCCCCCCCCTCTCTCTCTCTCTCAGTCCCTGACGCCCCCCCCCCCCCTCTCTCTCTCCCCCCCCCTTTTTCTTCCTCTCTCTGTCCCTGAGCCCCCCCCCCCCCCCCCTCCCCTCTCTCTCTGGGCCCCCCCCCCCCCTCCCTTTTTCTCTCTCTCTCTCTCCCCCTCCCCCCCCCCCCTTTCCCCTCTCCTCTCTCTCTCTCTTCCTCTCCATGCGCCCCCCCCTTTTTTCTCTCTCTTCTCTCTCTCTCTCCCCCCCACCCCCAAACCCGTAGCAGTAGGTCATATTTATCCATCGGCGGATCACTAAGGACGCTTTTCCTCTCCCGTGCCAGGGATGGTATACGTTGGCCAGTTTCCAGAGGGTGCATTAATGGCGCCCGTCCAACTTCACTTCTGTCGGCGCCTCCGTGGACTGGTTTTTTATCGTCGTCAATGGCACAGTCTGTGTGTGTTTGTGTGTGTGTGTGTGG
>JABMCL010002056.1:425000-437500 GCA_018857735.1 Alviniconcha marisindica
CGGCGACAAAAACATATCGACATCTGAATATCCGAGCCACGGCGACAAAAACATATCGACATCCGACTATCCGAGCCACGGCGACAAAAACATATCGACATCCGACTATCCGAGCCACGAAAAGAGCCACGGCGACAAAAACATATCGACATCTGACTATCCGAGCCACGGCGACAAAAACATATCGACATCTGATTATCCGAGCCACGGCGAGAAAAACAAACAAACAACATCTGACTATCCGAGCCACGGAAAGAGCCACGGCGACAAAAACATATCGACATCTGACTCTCCGAGCCACGGCGACAAAAACATATCGACATCCAACTATCCGAGCCACAGAAAGGGCCAAACGGATCAAGGGCTAACAGCAACACCAAAGGCAGCCCGAATACATCACCGCGCGACAACACCGTCAGCAAAGCAAAACACAAACTGAACAAAACAAAGGCGGGGAGTTGGTGGGTGGGGGCAGGGGTGGACGGGTGGGGGGGGGGGGGTGAGGGGGGGAAGGGGGGGCGGGGGCACTAAAAGCTTCGCTACTTGAAACAACATTACATCAAACCCAAGTTAAACAAAACAAAAGGTAACTTGAGTCGAAATGTGTTACCTGTGTTTGAACAACAGAGAGGTTGTTGTTCACTACTTTTAGAGGTGTGTGTGGGGTGTGTGTGTGTGTGTGTGTGTGTGGGGTGTTTTGTGTGTGTGTGTGGTGGGGGTGTTTTGTTTTTGGGGTGGGGTGTGGGGCGGGGTTTTTTGGTTTTTTTGATGTGTTTCGGGGGTTCTTGCCTTTCTGGATTTTGGATGTGGGGGGCCGGGGCGTGCGTGCGTGCGTGCGTGTGCGTGTGCGTGCGAGTGTGCGTGCGTGCGTGCGTGCGTGGGGCGGGGGCGCGTTGGGGGTGCGCGTGCGTGCGTGCGCGTGTTTTGTGGTGTGGTGGTGTGTGTGTGTGTGTATTTTGTGTGTGTGTGTGTGGGGTGTGTGTGTGTGGGGGGTATGGGATGTGTGTGTGTGGGGTGTGTGCGTGTGGGGTGTGTATATATATTTTATTTAATTTTTGGGGAAAAGGGGCGCCATAATTGCGTGCGTGCGTGCGTGGGGGTGTGTGGTTTTTGCGTGTGGTGTATTTTATATATAATATAAATATATATTAAAATTTTTTATATTTAGTGTATTTTGTGCGTGCATTTTAAAAATGTTGTGGGGGTGCGTGGGGCGTGCGCCGTCTCTCTCCATACACACCCTCCTCTCTCTCTCCTCCCCATCCCACCCCTCTCTCTCCCTCTCTCTCTCTCTTCCTCTTCTCTCTCTCTCCTCTCTCTCTGTATTCTGTATGACGTATTGAGTGTGGCTGTGTTTGTCGTCATGGGCAGACTTGTAAAAAAGCCGACTTGCGCTGAAATCTCCATCCTTGTGTAATAAAGTATCATCTTATGTCTCTCTTTACAAAGACTAGCTGTTAGGTTTTGACTGAACCTAAACTACAATCCTGGTAAAATCAAGGTTTCGATCTCTCTCTCTCTCTCTCCTCTTCTCTCTCGTCTCTCTCTCTCTCTCTCTCTCTCTCTCTCTCTCCATACACACACTCTCTCTCTCTCTCTCTCTCTCTCTCTCTCTCTCTCTGTATTCTGTATGACGTATTGAGAGTTGCTGTGTTTGTCGTCATGGGCAGACTTGTAAAAAAAGCCGACTTGTGCTGAAATCTTCATCCTTGTGTAATAAAGTATCATCTTATTTCTCTCTCTTACAAAGACTAGCTGTTAGGTTTTTGACTGAACCTAAACTACAATCCTGGTAAAATCAAGGTTTCGATCTCTCTCTCTCTCTCTCTCTCTCTCTCTTCTCGCGTCTCTCTCTCTCTGTCTCTGTCTCTCTCTCTCTCTCTCTCTCTCTCTCTCTCTCTCTCTCTCTCTCTCTCTCTCTCTCTCTCTCTCTCTCTCTCTCTCTCTCTCTCAGGGACTGCGTTTTAAAGCCCCATTTGTTTAACGTTTTATCTGAAGCTAATCAAATGGTTATTAATGTCGCCTTAAAGCCTGGCGAACTCGGTCGCGCATCGCCCGATTCCCACAGAGCAGGCCCACTCTGAAAGCCGGAACGAACGAATAAAACATTCTGAACAGAAGGAACAGCTGAACAGATGGATGACGGAACGCCCGAACCTGATGTGAATGAATGATTCAATTATTCCATTCATTCATTCATTCATTCATTCATTCATTCATTCACACACACACACACACTCTCTCTCTCTCTCTCTCTCTCTCTCTCTCTCTCTCTCTCTCTCTCTCTCCACACACACACACACACACACTCTCTCTCTCTCTCTCTCTCTCTCTCTCTCTCTCTCCTCTCTCTCTCTATCTCCATACGCACACACACTCTCTCTCTCTCCCTCTCTCTCTCCATACACACACACACACACACACACACACACTCCTAGGTCCATGAACATTACCCAGTCAATCAATCGAACCAGCCAGCTCTGGAATGCCACCCACATTATCACTGATCACAACCGAACACTGACCTTCACCACTCTCAGAAATAGGGTGGGACAGGAAGACCAGGCAGAAACCAGGTGTGAAAGGAAGACCCTGCGTAAACCAGGTGAGAAAGGAAGAGCATCCAGAAACCTGGTGAAACAAAAAGGCCATCCAGAAACCATACGAGACAGGAAGGCCATACAGAAACCAGGTTAGACTGGAATGCCATATATAAACCAGGTGAGAATTAAAGGAAGACCGTCCAGAAACCAGGTGAGAAAGGAAGGCCATGCAGAAACCAGGTGAGAGAGCAAGGCCATACATAAAACCAGGTGAGAATTAACGGAAAGCCGTACAGAAACCAGGTGAGAATTAAAGGAAGGCCATAGATGGAAGAAGAAAAAAAAAAAAAAACAGGAGAAAATGAAAGGCCACGCAAGAAACCAGGTGAGGAAGGAAGAGCATTCCAAAACCGAGCCCGGCGTCAAGACCGGAAGCGGAAGGCCGCGATGCCCGTAACTGACGCGGCCAGCAGACGACCGGATGGCGCGCAACGACTTCCGGTGCCTGCTCGGTAACAAAACCAGGCCGTTTACCTGCCGCCAGCCACGTACATGCCTGTCGGTTCCCCACCCGTTTTCCAAAAGGCCGGCTGCCAGAAAGCAAAAACAAAACCTTCCTGTCCGTTCATGGCAACATTAAAAGGGGGGAAAAAGTTGGGGGGGGGGAAGGGGGGGGGCCAAAAGGGGGGGGGGGGGGGGTACCAAAAAAATTTCCCCCCAAAGGGGGGGGGGGTGGTGGAAAAAACAACGACGAGGAATAGGTGCAGAGGTGTTTGAAAAAAATTATCCCCTACATAAGGTCGGGTTGTCTCCCCCCAGGGCCCCGGGGAAAAGCCAAAAGATAAAGTCCGCACGCGCGCGCGGGGGGATACACCCGCACGGAAACAGACAACACACCCACCCACACACACACACACACCACTCCCCAAACCCCGCACACCAACCCCGCACGCACACACGCACGCACGCGCACCCCCACCACCCCGCCCCACACTCCCCCCTTTTTCTCCCCCTTCTCTCTCTCTCGCTCTCTCTCTCCTCTCCCCCTCTCTCTCCACCACAACAAAACACACACAACCACACTCTCTCTCTCCCCTCCTTTTCTCTCTCCCCCCCTTTTTCTCTCTCTCTCACACACCACACCCCCACACACAACCCCCCCCCTTCTCCTTTTCTCCTTTTCTCTCCCCTCTTCTCCCCCTCTCTCTCCCCCTCTCTCCCCTCTCCCCCCCCCCCACACACCCAACCCCACACACACCCCCCACAACTCTCTCTCCCCCTCTCTCTCTTTTCCCCTCTCTCCTCTCCCTTTTTCTCCCTCTCTCTCTTCACAAAAACCACACACACCCCCAAAAACACACACACACCACACAAAGGGGCAAAACACACAGAAAACACAAATACACACACGACACAAAACAATAGGAGGGTGGGGACAAAAAACGACGAGGGAAAGGGGCAGAGGGTTTTAAACTATATTTTCAATAAAGTCGGGTTTTTGAGGGAAAAAAGGCAGATAAGGGCAGGAGGGCGGGGAAAACAAACGGGAAAGGGAAAAAAACAAAAAACCCAACACACAACCACACCCACCAAACCACCCCCAAAACAAAAAAACCACCCCCACCAGGGCCCGCCCCCCAATTTTCTCTCTCTTCTCTCCCCTCCTCTCCCCTCTCTTTCTCTCTCTCTCCTCTCTCTCTCAACACACACACACACACCAAAACCCCACACCCCACACAACAAAACGCACTCCCCGCCCAAAAACAAAGCACGCCCCCCACGCACGCAAAGCGCACACGCAACCCCCACACCCCCTTTTTCCCCCTCGGGCCCCCCGTCCTCTCCTCTTCCTTCCCCTCTCCCCCCTCCCTCCCCCCTCCCCCTCCTCTCCCCCCTCTCTCCCCCTCTTTTCTTCTCTCTCAAAACACACACCCCCAAAACACACACACACACACACCCCCCCTCCTCTCCTCCTTTTCTCTCTCTCCTCTCTCACACACCACACACACACACACACACACCCCACCCCTCCTCTCCCCTCCCCTCTCCCTCCCCCTTCCCCCCTCCTTTTCCCCTTCCCCCCTCCCCCCTCCCCCCCCTTTTTCTCCCCCCCCCCCCCACCCCCCACCTCTTCCCCCTCTCCTCCCCTCTTTCTCTTCTCTCTCCCTCTCTCTCTCTCACAAAAAAACACACCACAAAACACAAAACCCCCCCGCCCCCCCCCCCCACCCCCCCTAAAAAAAACACAACCAAAAAAAAACAAAAACAAAAAATACACACACACACACACAGTAGGGTAGGGGGGGTGGACAACAACGACGAGGAATAGGTGCAGAGGTGTTTGAAACTATCCCCTACATAAAGTCGGGTTGTCTCCCGCAGGCACGCAGGCCCCCCATAGGTTCCCCCCCCGCGCACGGGCCTCCCCAAGCACGGAAGAGGCAGAACAAACACACACACACACACACACACCCACACACAAACCCCACACACACAAACACCCCACGCACCGCGCACACACAAGCACGCACGCGCACGCACAAAAAAACGCACGCACGCACGCGCACACCGCACCCCCCCCCCCCCCCCCCAACCCCTCTCTCTCTCTCTCTCTCGCCCCCCCTCTCCCTCTCTCTCTCCTCTCCCCCCCTCTCTCTCCCCCTCCCCCTCCCCTCCCTCACACACACACAAAAAACACAACACAAAACCCCACAAAACGCACCCCCCTCTCTCTCTCTTTTTCTCTCCTCCCTTTTTACCCCCCCCCTCTCTCTCCCCCTCCCCCCTCTCTCTCAAAACCAAAACACACACACACACTCTTACCAAAAACACAAACACCCCACAAAAACCCCAACCCCCAAACACCCCCACCCCTGACATACCCCACACAAACACAAAAACACACACACACACACACAACTAAAAACACACACACAAAAACACTAACACACACACAACCCCACACAAACAACACACACTAAAAAAAAAACAACACCACACACACACACACACCACAACACACACACCCCCACACACACACCACACACGAAAAAACCCCCAAAGGGGGGCGGGAGGTAGCGAGGGAATAAGGGATGAAGTGCTGGTCCCCTCAGCCCGCTGTGGGAGTACAGCTGCTTTTTAGTCAGTGCCAGATCCTTACTTTCCCAATTCCCCAAAACTGGAAAGTCCATTTCTCCAGATCACGTTGCCGCTCGGCTTAGCACACACAAGCCCCCCAACCCCCCCGAAAATACAGACGCACGCACGCACGTGCGCGGCCCACACCACACACACACACACACACACCCCAAAACACACACACAACACGGAAAAAAAACCCAAAAAGGGCCGGGAAAACCAAAAAAAAAAAAACTTTTTACGAGGGGTATAAAAACCCAAAACCAAAAAAACCAAAACGGCAGGTTTTTAAAAAACTGCGGGTCATGCCCCCGGGGGAAATCCTTCACAACAGATTCTCGGTTTCCAATGTCAAAACAAAAGGAAGAACGAAGGAAGGTATGCAGGAAGGAAGGAAGGAAGGACGGAAGGAAGGAAGGAAGGGAAACCGAACGAAAGACGCGGGGCGGGTGGGTGGCGGGGGCGGGGGGTGGGGCGGGGGGCGGGGGGCGGGAGGTAGCGAGGGAATAAGGGATGAAGTGCTGGTCCGCTCAGCCAGCTGTGTAGTACAGCTGCTTGTTAGTCGGTGCCAGATCCTTACTTCCAACTTCCAAATCTGGAAAGCCCATTTCTCCAGATCACGTTACCGCTCGGCTTAGACACACACACGCCCCCCCACCCACCCACCCGCCCCCACAGACGCACGGGGGGGGGGGGGCACGCGCGCACGTTCCGCGCGCGCACAACGCAACACCCACCACACACACACACACACACACACGCACGCAAAAAACACACACAAAAACCCCCCCCAAACACACAACCACAAAAAAAACACACACACACCACAACCACAAAAACACACACACACACACAACAACACACACACACAAAAAAACCCCAAAAAACACACACAACACAAACCCCCCACTCAAACACCACACACCCACACACACAAAACACACACACACCACCCCACACACACACACCCCACACCTCAGAGCCGGGGCGCCACACACACCCCACAAAACACACCCACACACACAAAACCCCCCCACCCCAAAAACACACACACACCCCAAAAACCCCCCCCGCAATTTGTCCGGGAGGGGTTTTTAAATGAAATAATTTTTTTCCTTTTTATTTCTTATTGGGTTGATTTTCGGGGTGTCAGTGTTTTTTTTTTTTTTTTCCCCGGTTTTTTTTTTTTTTGAGGGAAAAAGTGTCGACCATTACCATAACCTTTCAATCTCTTCCCGTGACCTTGACCCAGGGGTGCGATTTTCCGCCTGGAGAAAAACACCTCAGTTTTCCTGAACAGGTTTCCAACTGATTAGTTTTTTTGTCGTTATTTTAGTTTTTAAGACCCTATGAACCCGGTTAATCTCTTAGCCGCTTATTTATTTCTCTATTACCGACATCGTGCTTTTCTGCTCTTGATGTGTGTGTGTGTGTGTGTGTGTGTGTTTGTATGTATGTTGTTGTGTGTGTGTGTGTGTGTTGTGTGTGTGTGTGTGGGGTGTGTTGTGTGTGTGTGTGTGTGTGTGTGATTGTTTTATGTGTGTGTGTGTGTGTGTGTGAGTGTGTGTGTGTGTGTGTGTGTGTGTGTGTGTGTGTGTGTGTGTTTGTGTTGGTGGTTGTGTGTGTGTGGGTGTGTGTGGGGTGGGGTGTGTGTGTGTGTGGGTGTGTGGGTTTTTGTGTGTGTGTGTGGGGTTGTGTGTGTGTGTGTGTGTGGTTGTGAGTGTGTGAGTGAGTGGGGTGAGGGGAGAGAGAGAGAGATCAGATCATTTGAGTGAGAACAAGAGAATAGTGTGTAGTGGTGCAGTGTGTGCGTGTGTGTGTGTGTGTGCTGGTGTGTGTGTGTGGTGTTGTGTGTGTGTGTGGGTTTGTGTTTGTTGTGTGTGTGGGGGTGTGTGTGTGTGTGGTTGTGTTTGTGGTGTGGTTTTGTTGTGTGTGTGTGTGTTGTTTTGTGTGTGTGGGGTGTGTGTGTGTATGGTGTGTTGTGTGTGTGTGGGGTGGGGTGTGTGTGTTGAGTGTGTTGAGAGGAGTCGATTCAGTAGTGAGAACAGAGATATAGTGTGTAGTGTGTGGCTGCGTGTTTGCGTGTTGTATGTGCTTTGTGTGTGTGTTGGTGTGTGTGTGTGTGTGTGTGTGGTGTGTGTGTTGTGTGTGTGTGTGCGTGCGCGTGTGGGGGTACACGCGCGCACGTCAACCAAAACAATCACAAAACTGAACAGCCCCGGGCGGGAAGCTGCGGGCGGTGGTCCTTCTGCACGCAGCCAGCGGGCCCCATGCCCCGCGCTGAACGCGCTGCACTCAGTGGAGCGGAACGGAGAGATGGGAGGGGGGGGGGGAGATAGGGGCTGATTGGAACGGTTTACACCCAGGAATGCGTTAAATGGGCCCCCGAGAGACTTGCACCTGTCTCCCCTACTGCCATTGTCAGGTAAGTCACAGGTAAGCTTCAGTCCTCCGCAGGAGCGGCCGGAGGTAGGTGAAAGTGTTGCTCATTCAGACAGTGGTGAAGACACAAGAGTCCACACACACACACACACACACTCACACTTGCACGCACGCACGCGCGCGCGTACACGCAGACACACACACACACACACACACACCACACACACACACACACACACACACGCCGCGCGCGCGCGGGCGCGCGCGCACACACACACACACAAAACGCCAGCACAAACACAACACACACACCACAAACCCCCACACACACACACACACACACACACGCATGTACGCGCGCGCACACACACACACACACACAAACGCACATTCACACACCCGAACACACACACACACACGCACACAAACGCACATTCGCACACCTTAAAATCACACACACACACACAACACACAACACACACAACACACACACACACACACACACACAACACAACAACACACACACCACACCCAACAACACACAACACACACACCACACACCCCACACCACACACACAAAAAAAACCCACACACACACACACACCCCAAACCCTAACACACATACACACACTTTTCTGTCCACAGAAGAGGCCGGAAAACAAAAAATGAAAAAAGACAGTGGAAGCACGTACTGAATCAATCAAAATTCCGACCCCCCCCCCCCCCCCCCCCCCCCACCACCACCACACCCACGCCTCTCCACCCCCACCGAAAAGCTCCAGGACAAATAATCAACCTTCATCAATGGTGGCTCTTATTGCTCTCTCCCCCCCTCCCCCCCCCCCCCCCCCACCTTCCCTTCACCCCCCCCCCACCCTCCACCTTCTTCTTCTACCCCTCCCCAACCCCACCCCACCCCACCCCACCACACCCCACCCCACCCCACCCCACCCATTGCTCTGACAACGAGAGCTCATCGCGGCGGGCAGGAAGTGTTCAAGTGTTTTAGGGCCGGGTGTCTGGAACTCTCACCTGTCTGCGTCATCAGCCGCTGTCGGGGTCAAATTGATGGGGCAACTGTTGCCCGTGACACATTCAATTCCCCGGGTTCCCCTCCGAGGCTCCCGCCGGTCTGGGGAGCCTCTGATAGTAAAGGGCTGCCAGAGAGCCGAAGTGTCTGACGACGATGATGATGATTGTTACGGGGCACTCAGCTACTAAAGTCAGCGCGCAGTAATGAGGTACGAGTGCGATATATATATATCTATATATAAAGGAGGGAGGGAAGCGTTTAGTTACCGTTCATTCATCCCGTCTGTCAGTCAATGGCCCCCAACTCTCTCTCTCTCTCTCTCCTCTCTCTCTCTCTCTCTCTCTCTGTGACTGCCTCCCCCTCCCGCCCCCCTCCCACCCCCCCCCAGCCTCTCTTCCCTTTGTAGTACTGTAAACAAAAGGGAGAATTTTGGGGTCCCGGGCCCTTTTTGAATATCTTTGCCGTTGAGAAGTAAATTTTTAAAACATTTATCCTCTTCTCTCTCTGACTGCCTCCATCACCCCCCCTCTTTCTCCCCCTCTCTCCTTTTCTGTTGACCTTTTATTCTCCCCCCCCCCCCCCAAATCTCTCTCACAGCCCCAAAGCCGGCCGTCTACCCCCCCCTCCGAGACAGAGACAGAGAGATAGAGACATAGACAGAGACAGAGACAGAGACAGACAGAATAAAACAGAGAGAGAAAAGACCCGACAGAGGGCAGAATGAGACAGAAAAAAGACAGAGGGGGACAGAGACAGAAAGACAGAAAGACGGAAAAAAGCAGACAGACAGACAGGGAAAAGAGACAGAAAAGACAGAGACAGAGAGAGGAGAGAGAGACAGACAGACAGAAACAGAGAGAGAGCCAGAGACAGGGCAGAATGAGACAGAGAACAGGGAAAAGACAGAGAGAGAATGAGACACACACAGAGACAGAGAAAAAGAGAGGGAAGGGGACACACAAAAGACAGAGGCAAACAGAGAGAAGAGAGGCTGACTGACAGACAGACGGCCCGCCCCTGGGGCCAGGCCCCCCCACAGACAGAGACAGACAAAGAGACCACAAAGGGAGAGCGAGGGCACAAACAGTGTGGAAGCATGGGGACTGCGACCGAAAACGAACCCCTTCAGACCCGGGCCCGCGCACCCCCCCCATCCGCAAACCGAGGCATCGGGAAGACGGACCTCTTGATCACTCGTTGTGTACCACTTTACAGGACGAAGGACGGGTGGTTTGAACCATGACCCCCGCTACTATCCGCACCGGGGTCCACTTTTCCCGCCCGGCCACTGGCCGGGTTTCCTCATTTCCGAGTGCACCTTGTCTGCGTGTTTCTGCTTGGGTTTAAAGGCGCCACACAAAAGGGTAGGGGTGGGTGGGGTGATGGGGGGCTTAAAACAAAGTGGGGGTGGTTGGGGGTTTGGGGGGTAAGGGTTCCCCCTTTAATTTTTGACTCACAGGAAAAAAAATTTTAATTTTACTGCGGGGTAAACATTTTTGACACCTTAAAAAGGAAAAATCTAAACAATAGCAACAGCAACTGCACCCCCCTTTTTACACACCACCCACCACCCACACACCCACACACACCCACACACACACACAAGGGCTCTCTCTCCTCCTTTTTTTCTCTCTCTCTTTCTCTTCTCTCCTCTCTCTCCTCTCTCTCTCTCGCACACACACACACACACCCACACACCCCACCCCACACACACAAAACACACACAACCCCACACACTCACACACACACACACACCCTACTCCCCACACCAAAACACACACCCCCACACACACACACAAAAACACACACACCCCACACCTCTCCCACACCAACCACACACCACACACACACACACAAACACACCACACCCACACACACCACCACACACCCCAAACAAAAGAAAGAAAAAAAAGGGAAAAAAAACCCAAAAAAAAAAAAAGGGTTTTGAACAAAAACCAACCCCCCAAACCCCCCCCCCACCCCCCATTGTTTAGGGGTCCACTGAATGCTGTTCCTGCAGACAGTCCCCTGACTCGGTAACCAATTTAGGGCAAGGTAATTCTTCCTTTGGCACACAAGGTTTTCACACATAGGGACAAACGAAAAGGGAAAGGGAAACGGATAGCTCCCGGGGTAAAACGGTCCGACTGAAACCCCCGCAAAATGCCCCGGGTCCGAGTCCCCGTTCGGCGGGGATTTTTCTCCCCAAATCAACTTCCTTTCGACTCTTTTCGGTGTCCTACAGCCCCCCGTGTGCAATCGCATGCATCAACATCTTTTACCTACGAAAATTTTCCCCGCCGAATGCATTTTTCCCGGGGCAAAAAAACGGCAAAAACTGACCCGGAAAGGGGAGCGCTGCTCTTGCCTTTACTTATGAAAAGGGGTTCCAAAAATTTTATATCTATCATCAACAAAAATCCCCCCTCCCTTTCCGCACCACCACCGCCCCCAGCCCCAACACTCTCTCTCTCACTCTCTCTCTCCGCTCTCTCTCTTTCTCTCTATTCTCTCTCTCACACACACACCCCACAGGGGGCCAAAGCAGATACCTACGTTAAAAATTCAAATTAATTCCCCATCAAAACACCCTGCCGCCTACTTACCCCCCCCCCCCCCCCCCACCACCACCCCACACACAAAAGGGCTGATATCTCGTGAAACATTTCAAAAAATTTTCTCAAACATCAAAAAAATGCCGCCTACTTATTTTCCCCCCCCCCCCCAAAACACACACACAAACCTCACGCCCCGCATCCTTTAATTCCTTTTTAGTTGATGTGCGACAGGCACCATCTGAGATGAGGCCTGACTGACGGGGTGGAACCCGAACCATTTCTTTTTCGACCGAGAGTCCCCTCAGCTGCCGTAACTGCACTTTCTTAAAAAGCCAGTCCCACGGGGTTAAATTCCCCTTTTACGCCCGGGGAAAAAGGTTTTCAAAACCCCCCTTAGCGTAATAAACACTGTAACACACACACACACACACACACACACACACACACACACACACACACACCCCCCAACAACCCCAAAATTTAGCACGGCCCCCATTACGGACCTCTTTTCCGGAAACAACAACCAAAAAAAAAACAACCAAAAAACGAACAAAAAGACCCACAAACAAACAAAGGAAAAAGAACCGCAAAGAGAGAAAGAGAAGAAAAAGAGAGAAGAGAGGAGAGAAGAGAGACAGACAGACAGACAGACGACAGACAGACAGACGACAGAAAAGACAGACAGACAGAGAGGTAGGTCATACAAAAAGACCGGTGCAGACTATACACAAACCCGCAAAATTAAACCCCAGAGAAGGGGGGGGGGGGGGGGGGGGGGGGGGGGGGGGGGGGGGGGGGGGGGGGGGGGGGGGGGGGGGGGGGGGGGGGGGGGGGAAGGGAGAGGGG